>PVJA010001142.1:0-135637 GCA_004027025.1 Myocastor coypus
TCAGCCTGCCCTGGGGGTGGGGCTGGCACAGCATGTGGTGCCCAGGATTGATCTGTGGTCCCTGCAGTTGCCTAAGCTTTCCTAAGCAGGCACTTTAGACTGCTGAACCATCTTGCTGGCCCAGCAAAGGTGCTTTACCACATTTTCTTCTTAAGAACAGAAACATGAACAATAGGAAAATTATTCAGAGCTAAGTGAAAGAATATCAAGTAGGTAAGCAAAGAACACGTTTAGAAAAGGAGGGTCATTCGAAACTCTCCAACCATGTACTCACGCGAGACTTATTCAGCAGGAGCCCAAGGCTTTCATGGATTTACTTGGGATGATCAGAAGGAACAAAGCAAATGGATCTCGTGGGTTCAGAGATTTTAAAATGTCACAGTGGCTACTGGGCTTTAAATATATTAGAAATAAATAGAAAGAGAATATACTTTCACAAGTATTGTAGATTTTGGAGAAACAACAGCGTGCCAGGAGAGGTTTAAAAAAGGTCTATAAATGGCTCAAGTCAACAGCTTCCAACATTGCTAGCTCTGCCAATAACCCACTACTATTATGAAATACTGGACTATGTATACGACTACTTTCTGTTTAACAAGAAGAAATATTTGAATATTTGTGTTTAGAAAAGTTATTATGTCTGTATCTTGTACTTGGAACAACTATTATGAAGACAGCAATGCATTGTATTATTGTGGCTGTCCTAACTTGTTGTGACATGGTCTCATTGTTATTTCTTATTAAAAGTAATAAAAAAATTAAATCTTTTGGAGCAATTGTAGATTTGCATAATTGAAATTTTGAGATGTTACTGATACTTTTCATAGATCCTTGTTGAGTAAATTTTGGCAACAGTGTTGTTTAAGACATTGAAAATTAAGAGTGAAAAGTGAAATTGTAAAACTTAGAAACCTTTGGCCTATTAGGCATAATTGAATGAAAGAACTTTGAAATCTCCAGATTCATGAGTTTTGGAAGGGATCCTGGAGATTTAATTTACTTTCTTTTCTGTCCAAGCTCAAGACTACTAGTGCTTCACAAAATAATCTCTAGAAAAGTTTGGCTAATGCAGGCTCTCATTTGGTGTCTGAGATGTGGCCTAAGATTTTTGGGGTTATGTTTGTTTGTTTGTTCTTTTGGCCTGAAATTTTGCATTTCTGAATATACTTTGTGGTGGTGTTGAGATTCCTGTGGTTAGACCACATTTTGAGTACCAGAACTACAGATGATTTTGATGTCTTAACATTTCAGGTAAATTTCTTGTCAGGACTACTTAGAGTCCACCTTTGTGTTATACTTAATTCTGTCTTTGTACTCTGCCATGTCTTATGCCTGGTAATCCCCCAAAAGCCTCCTGCAGTCATGGGGAAGCTTCTAGAGTTTGCAATCCATTTAAAAAAATTAATGCATTTTAATGAGTGATTAATTCATGATCGATCCAGTGCCAGGACTGCAGGTGTGAGTGCTGCTCACTGTGGAGCAGATAATCTACATTACACCTGTAAGGAGGGTAGAGGGAGGCCAGTTAGCTGCCATGGCTGCTGCCCCTCCCCTTGTTCTTTGCCATTTTTCATCACCTTGAATTGCTGCTCTCTGCCATGTTCTGCTCTGCCTTGGAGCCAACCCAATGTGGACTGAAATCTCCACTAACTGAGCTAAATAAACCTTTCTTCATTTTAAGTGTGAGCTATTTTGTCCCAGCAATGAGAGAAAAGTAACTGAGACATAGTCCCAGTAGTTTCAGTCCTTGCTCTTGCTTCTGCCAGCTGGAGCTGTCTTCTACATCATGATCTCTCAGTTAATCTATAAGTCTATATTCATGGTACTTCAGACTCCCTTATGCATTTTCATCTTTTTAAATAATGGAATCCTCCTTCAGTTTTGCTTGTCTTGATACAATGATCATTTTTTGTCCTGAACTTGGCAGTTTTAAAGCCCTCTCCTTAAAGGGAGGTACTGAGATCCAGGTTAAAATCGTTATTGCAAAGTGGAGTGCAGCTTCTCTTTACTTGGTGTAGTCTATGCATGCTGATCGCTGCCTAGTGCCCCGACAGCTGCAGTTAGGCCATGGGCAGAAGCCATGTTGACGACACGGGGGTTTTATGCATTGTCACCCTGGAAATGCAGTATATCCCTGATCCTTCTAAGAAACGTGTGAGTCAGGGAAGCCATAGCATGGCAACTTGATGTAGAAATAGGTGTTTTTCCTTTTTAAAGTAGCAGACTTTTCACTATCTGTAAATCTTTAGTGAAAATTCTGTGACAAGTCAATGAAAAGAGATTGAACTGATAAAGAGACCATCCTTGAGCAGAGGGAGCCAATGGAACCATTGGTACAGATAGAATAGCTATGTGGAGAAAGGCTCACTGCTTTTAGAGAACAGTGAAGACGAGGTTGGGTGAAGCTCTGATGTAGTGTGACCTTTGGCACATGCAGCTAGCTGGTGATTCCCCTCCAGTGATCTGACCCTGCCCCTAGCACTGTCCCCACCCTGGCCCATCCTGTTCTCTTACACACTGTGGTGCTAGCCCTGTGCCTCCTTGTCTTTGCTCTATATAGATGTCATCACTTCCAGCATCCTTCTTGGAAATACGTTAAGCTTTAACACTTACAGCCGCATGGAGAATAAAATACAAAGTCACTGGTCACCTGAGATTCAGTGAGAGTCCAGCCTGTTCTTCTGAACTATTCTCTGCACCTACCCACCTTGGGTGCTGCCCTTGTTCTGCCGTGGAGCTGGCCCTGTCCTTTGGTGCATTGACCTTGGCTCCTGCAGATTCCACACCTTTCTCATCACTGTGTCACCTCGTAATCACCTCACTTTCCTAAATTCGGCGTCAGTGCCCTCCTTAGAGATTTGTTTGTGCCTCCTTCTCTACCTCGCTACCTGGACGTATCACTTGTTTTTTGAACTGTTGTTTCTAATTGCATTGTGCCTGTATCATTTTAGCACTGCTTTTATTTGGCTTTGCACTATAGAGCCTTCCTTCTTGTGCTTTCCCTTGTGTCTGTGTCTTTCCATCAGAGGGAGGGCAGTAACATCCCAGTGCTTTGCCCTGCCATGGTGCTGGGTCCCGCAGATAGAAATACTGATTGAAGTTAAATGAATGTAGATAACTGAGGATTCAGCTTTCTATGTGAAAAAGAAGAGTATATACAAGGTGAAAAAATTAGGGGTAGGCCAGCCAGATAGCTCAGCAGACTAAAGTGCCTGCTTACATAGAGTGTAGCAGCCCAGGTTTGATCCCTAGTGTGCCATGCTGGCCCTGTTGCTGGGGCGTGCTGAAATGGCAGTTGGGACTGGGAATGGTAACACGCACCTATAATGCAAGCTCTTGGGAGGCTGAAAACATAATCACTACGAGTCTGTTCTGTGTAGTGAGACCACGTAGACCCTGTACTAAATACATGAAAGAAAAATAAAGAAGGGTAGCCATGGAGAACAAATGGTCAGTTCTTTAGCTAGGATAGTTACTGCTTCTAATGTTCATGTACAATTTTCCTACTGTTAAGTAACTGCAAAGTGTTTTAGTGTGCGCTGTAGCTATTTATTTAAGGTGTCCCTAGAGCAGACATGTGTACTGATGTCAGACATGAAGTTGTACTTTATAGCTATGAAACCTTTTGTCTGTTGGATTGGTGAAAATTTAATTTGTGGGATTTATTTTATTCTCATTCAGTCTATTATCAAAATAAATTATGTGTTATCTTCTGTGATTTATTTAGTATTTTACTTAATTTACTACAGGGTAGGAAGTATAGCCTGCTATTGGACTAGTTCGCATGATCAGTATTCTAGCTTTTACACTTTTCTGCTTTTTCCCCACTTGTTGGTATACCAGCTTACTTGACATAGCTTCTATAATCATTATGACTCAGATTTAATATGTAGAATTTTAAAATTTTTATTGAAATTACAAAGCAGATGGTGACTTTTTAAAACAATATTTTAGTGTGGGGTGTAGCCCAATGGTAGAACATCCACCTAGAGTGTGCAAATGTACTGAGAAACCAAGCAAAAAGTCAATTATTTAATAAAACATTTTTGATACTTGTAAAATTGCATACATTTGTAGGAAATGCTGGGAGCCAGGTACACTGAGGCATGCCTGTAGGCCCAACACTCAGGAAGCTAAGGCAGGAGAATTCTGAGTTTGTGGCCAGTCTGAGCTAGGTAATAAGGTCAAGGCCAGGCTGGACACATAGTGAACCCTGTCTCTAAAGCAAAAGAAAAAATAAACTCAAGAGATCCTGCATTCTTTTTACTTGGTTTCTTATATTAGTAAAATCCTAGAAACTGTAAAATAAGGTCCCAGCCAGTATATACACATGGATACAGTTCATCAGACTTATTTATGATTGTGATTTCATGTAGTGTTTTCAGCATGTATGCTTAGCTAGTAAATATATGGAATTTAGCCTAAATTATTTTTACATATGTTGCTGCAGTGAATACTTAACGTTCTGTGGAACTGACTGACTTTTACTCTGAAATATAAATCCTTGGTATGTAGTATACACATAAATTTCTTGACATTATTAGAAATCCAAGTACAAAATAGTTCTGATTCATTAGCCTTAATAAAAGACATTCATTCATGCAGCTAAGTCAGAAAGATTTGCTACTGTGTTTTCTTTTCTTTTTTTTTTTTCTTTTTCTTTTTTAGACAGGGTCTCACTGTGCAGTTCAGACTGGCCTTGAGCTCACTTTTGTGGCCTAAGCTGGTCTTGAACTCACACTGATCCTCCTGCCTCAGTCTCCCAAGTGCTGGGATTATAGGCATACACCACCACACCCAGCTTGCTACTGCTTCTTGAGGTGAGAAGTTGTACGTATGAAAAGGATTAAAGGACCAAAGCTATTAGAATTTGAAAAGTAACTGTCACTCCAGAGGAGGGGCCTTGGTGCGTGTATTTTACTCCTGGCGGCATCCATTCATGATAGAAAGTCATTAGCTGTGGGGTTGCAGCTGCTAGCATTCTCAGAACAAGGGGCCTAGAGAAGATTCCTCGTGCTGGTGGATATAGCTGGCAGTGCACTCCATGAAGAATTCTTTCATGAGTTTCTTTACCATCAAGCATCTAATAATTTATTTTGTCTCCAGTTGTTTGTGCTTTTTCTTTTCTTAGTTTCTTATATATTTCTTGCTCTTTTTTTTTTCCAATTTTACATGCATATATCTGGTAATATGAATAACCATTTGGAAGACAACACTATATTACAACAAATACTGTGAAACACTACTTCTAAGTGAAATTCTGTATCACTTTGTTTTAATTCTAATTTATAGTCTCTTTAAAAAAAAAAAGTCTTGTGATTAATAAACTGATTTCCCCAAAATCATATCTTAATGAAGTTATGTTTCAGTTGTTTCCCTTTGAATTGGGTGGCAATTACTGTTTTCATACTTGAAATTTTATAAGCTAGTATGACCATTTCAGAAACTCCTTTCTGATTTTTCTTCTGTCTCTTTTTCCTTAGCTCCTCCAGGTTACTAAGATTCCTTGGCCTCTCGTCTTTTAATAACTGACAGCCACAACTATGTCCTAGTTGTCAAGTCCTGTTTACAGCAGTTCTCTATACTATCCCACTTGTATCTTCTTCAAAAGTTATCAGGTCCAGCAGAATTGATCGTATGTCCCCACCCTCATACCCTTACTCTTACAAACATTTTCAGCACAGAAGATACGCAACACACGTCCAGTGGGTCATGTGCATGGATACCCAAAAGCTTTCACAGCCAGAGCTGGCCCGTGCCTGAATCCCTTTCTCCACTCTCAAGTCCTGTCAGTGTGGTTTCCTGGATTGCCGAGTCTACTCTTTTCAAACCACAGTTGCTACCTTTCCTGCTCTCATTCCCCTGAGCTCTGTCCCTTTTTACCTCAGCAGCATTCTTGGGAGCACACTTCCTCTTGAACCCTCTGCAGTCAAAAGTGTCTGTTCTAAAGACTTCTTCCTGCTCTGGGTGAGACTAGCAGGGTGTGTGTGTGTGTGTGTGTGTGTGTGTGTGTGAGAGAGAGAGAGAGAGGAGAGAGAGAGAGAGAGAGAGAGAGAGAGAGAGAGATCAGAAGGCCTCAGACATTTTCCATTTTCAGAGGTGGTATACTATGAGTTTTCCTCTATACCTAGTAATATAATTCCAATACTGAAATTTACCAACTTTCATTTTTTCCTCATTTCTGTCCTTATACATGAATATTTTTAGTGTTTAACATGGTATGGATAAAGTTTACTACTTTATTCCAAATGTTACTCTTTTTCCTACATCATTTATATACCTTTATGATTTACTAAGTTCATATAGGTGCATAATAATCTAGTGAATACTCTGTTGCATGAATGAGACTTCACTTGGTTATTTTACTTTTGAACATTTATCTTTTAACTTTAACTTTTGAATTAAACTAAGTTTGAATATTGAACTAACAGGAAATTCACACTGTACAGAAATAAAAACAAGAACTACTTATATAGCCAGGCAGCTGCTAACATGTATCACACTGCATGCTTATTAGTCGAGGCAGGAAGTGGGTATGGACAATACTTTAATACTCTCAGTTATCACTTTCCAGGCTGGGATTAGACGTTGGTACTTAAGAGTCTACTAAGGATAATGGTGATAGACGGCCAGGTTGAGATCTACTGCTCCCGAGTTAAGGTTTAACCTTGTGACTTCCATGAATCTTATGTAAAATTCTTCATAATGGTCTTTTCAAAAGTTGTTATACCTAATACATTTTTGTTTTGGAGAAGCAAAGGTTTCCCACTTCTTATCAGCCCTTTTATATCTCTTGATATTCTTTTTTAATATAGTTTTTATTAGCACATATTTTGCAGTACACAGTGTTTACTTTCCTTGTGTAGAGTTATTGTATATACATAATACAACTTAAGAAGTCATGTTGGAGTTCCTCTAAAATACCATCAGAACTGCATTGAATGTCTGCTGACAATTTTATACTTTCTGATATGGATGTTCAGTGGAGTTGCATGTTTATAGACTATGGATTTTCAAAAATGTGTTGTGTTCCTACTTAGCTTTGAAAAGCATAGGTCAGCCTAGGGTTGTTTCTGCATCTCCTCTTTTATTTCATTGATCGACAAGTATGATTTTATTTATTTATTTATTTATTTATTATTATTTTTTTAATATCAAGATTTTTGTTTTTCACTCATCATAGCTTTATGGTATAACTTGAAGTCCAGGATTGTGATGTCCCCTTCCTTGTGCTTGTTGCTGAGAGTTATTTTTGGCCATCTTCTGACTTTCTGGCCTAGGCAAAAAAAAAAAAAATATATATATATATACACACACACACACACACACACACACACACATACACACACACATATATGTACCCCCCCCGGAACTTTAGATGTGTCCAGTATCATATAGCAGCTACAAATATTAATACTGTAATAATTTATATTTTATAGATATATTTATAGTCATTTAATAGTAAGTTTGTAGAGTAACTTCTGATGGAGCTTTAAAGGCATAATAAGTAAAACAATAAAATGTAAAGGTAAAAATATTTTCTTCCATAATTCAACATAATAGTTTATTATGAATTGTATAAAGTCAGTTTCTCTGAACTGGTACTCATGTTTTACTTATTATATACTCAATATTCAAACACATATTTTTGTAAGCCTATTAGAAGCTCTAAAATAGTGGTTCTCAACCTGTGGGTTGTGACCCTGGTGGGGGTCAAACAACCAAAACACAGGGGTCACCTAAAGCCATTCTAAATAATAACTGTTGCAAAATTACAGTTTTGAAGTAGTCACCAAAATTATTTTTTGGTTTGGGGTCACCGCAACATGAGGAACTGTATTGCAGGGTCACGGCATTAGAAAGGTTGAGAACCACTGTTCTAAAACATGTTTTAAAAAATTGACTCTTCTCAATAGGCTTATTCTAACAAAAGCTACTAACAAAAGTTACTTTTTTCTTTTTTCCCTTAGCAAGGTCAGCATTGGACACAGCTACACGTTGTAAGTAATTCATGCTAATATGTTACAAATATGTTTTTCTACATTTTAGGCACATATTAGCTTGTAGTTCAGCAGTGCTAGTAGTTTAAAGATAGCAGAAACTGACTTAGGAATTGTGTTTTAACGTTATACGTATGCAGGCTGGGGGTGTAGCTCGGTGGTAGATGGAACATTTGTGTAGTTTGCTTGGTACACTTGGTTGAATCTTCAGACCCAGCAAATAAATGGAAGTGTGGGTAAGGTTATATGGGTGCTATTTTGACAGCTCAGTACCATTAGTATTTATTCATTATGAATATTTTCTTCCATGAATGGTTTTATGTCCAGTATCATAAGTCCAGAAAACGATACAAGAGTAGGAGAATTTCTAGTTAAAGGGTGCTAGTGGAACATTAGGCTTTCTAGTCGCCCTTGAGATAACTGGCTTTTATAGGTCTGTAGACTGGAAATGCAAAATAACAATTTTGAGCCTCCTAAATTTGAAGGTAAATTTAAACATATTCATTAAGAGTCTCTCTCTCTCTAACACACACACACACACACACACACTTCATTTATAGGGTCTAGTTTTGTTACTGTATTTCTTGTTTTTTGAAGTTCTTTGAAACCCTAATAGGGAAAACATTCTAGTATATATTTTTAAATATGTGTACCTTGATGTTTTACATGTCTTTGTGCTTCGAGTTGCAAAACAGATTGTAAAGTCTATTAACTTACTGTCTAACAATAACAAAATCTTGTTTTCCCCCCAAAGCTACAAAACCACCCAGATATAAATGTGGGATCTCAAAAGCTTGCCCTGAGAAACATTTTGCTTTTAAAATGGCAAGTGGAGCAGCCAACGTGGTGGGACCCAAAATCTGCCTGGAAGATAATGTGTAAGTGTTAGCTTGATGCTGGGAGGTGTGCTGTTAATTGAGTTACAGGTAACAGGAGCTAGTGGGCTCAGGGAATCTTCTGGACATGGACTGGCCGTGCTTTTACTGAAGGAGCGTGATTTTCATTATCATTGTATAATTTTCCACATGAGTTTAAAGTTTGCTGATTATTATTATTATTATTAATTATTATTATTTGTGGAGAGAGAGGAATTTCTTTTGTTTTGTTTTTTTTTTTTTGGTTTTTTTTTTTTGTTTTGTTTTTTTGAGACAGGGTCTCGCTATGCAGTTGAGGCTGGTCCTGAGCTCACTTTTGTAGCCCAGGCTGGTCTCGAACTCGCACCAATCCTCCTGCCTCAGCCTCCCAAGTGCTGGGATTACAGGCGTGCGCCACCACGCCCGGAGGAGAGAGGAATTTTCTGAGAGAATTCTTCCCATTTGATAGCTTTCAGACACACGTGGTGGTTTTTTTTTATTTTGTGTCTCAGGGAGGAAGGAAGTTAGCTCATGTAAATTAACATTAAAAGTTCAGAGCCCTGTCACCTCACATTTCCATTTGCAGTAGCCATGTGTGATCCCCTGTTTGAACAAGCCAGTAAAAAAAATTCTGTGGTGGCTCAGTCTTGTTGACAGCATGATATGCACAGTGAGCCCTGCCCCTGGTATTCTAGCGTCTCTCATTGATAATACTCAACTGGCTTTGAAATATGAAGCAATCCTGTGATAACCCCAGGCTTGTTGTTCCACAGACTCCGTGCTCCTCAACTGGTTTCCCATGTTGAGATGCTGTACCAAGTATGGTTTGTAGGCTTTTAGAAGCCTTTCTCAGTGTCAGCTGCCACTATGATTTCAGTTCCTGCTTCTGACGTCATAAGCCCCATTTTCAGTTGGTTACTTTTAGTCATATTGCCTGGAAAGCTAGATACATGAACACATTTAAGTTTGGTATGGAATAATAAATATGACATTAAATTCTGTAACAACTAAGGTGATGTTAAAGTTGTTAAAGGAGACTTACCTATCTATATGAGGCTGTTCCTCCTAAAACTTTCTGTATCTCTTCTTTTTAATACAGCACCTCTTTATATTGTATCCTGGCCCAGTTTGCAGTGAATTAGCTACGAGAAGGCTATTCTCCCCAGGGGATAAGCTTGCCTGAAAATCAAGGGCTGGAGCTAGGTGCTCATCAAGCTCTCTGCCTACTTCCTTTCTTTTGTGCGCCTGGCGATTCATTATTAACATACTGTCTTTGGTACCTCATTATACAGTCTGGTTTTGCCAAGGTGTAATAAGGCTCTTGGGTAACTTTGCTGGCCTTTTAGAATATTCCGTTTCTTCCTGTGGACCTCAGCTGCTTAGAAACTCCAAGTTACTATTCTAAATGCAGTGATAGGTAAAAGGTCTTAGCCTGCTGATTTTCCTTAGGTGTCTGCCCTCGCAGTTGGCATAAACCTGATAAAACCGAGATTTCTCTTTCTTCTTCCTCTTTTTTTTTTCTTTTCTTTTACTAGCAAGTTTCTCCAGGGATTATATAGGATGAACCAGAGAATTTGGTTCTAGCATCATGAGTGAGTCATATAGGATTTATACTATATTTCAGTTTCTTTAACCATAACATTGAGTCTGGTCTACTAATCCATCCACATTTTAAGAAACATTGTGCCATTCCCATGAGAAATTAAATAATTGATCGGACTTTATAGCTAGGCGTCAGCCCCTGGAGCTAGTCTTGATAGCAGTGTTAGTTAATTGGCCAGAGACCCCCAGGGGAGACAGCACAGGAACCCAGTCATAGTCCAGTGCTTTTTGCAGTATATTCTTTCTAATCTTTAAAAGATTTTCTTTTTTAATTTAAAGAGTTTCAGTTTTCTGAGCCTTATTCATTCCCTTGCTTACTTATCAAACATAGAGCTTATCACACATCACAGAGCTTGCAGTAAAATAACAAGACATGTTTAAACAGTAAATGCAAATCCATCATTGTAAATTGTGGCCCTGTACAACTGTACAGGCATCTAGGTGTGACATGTACTGGTGGGAGTGAGAGGGGAGCATCCTGACCCAGAGTAAGGGTCACAGAACAGGCTGAAGATGATGTGCAGTGGGAGAGCAGGACCAGAAGGAAGACAGCCAGGGGGAGAATTGGTAGGGCTGTGAACAGAGGAGGCTCCGGAGAGATGGGAATCAGGCCTGTCACTCAGGGACGTGGAGGTGATGTGGTTGAAGCACTGAAATTATTTTCTGACTATATGGGGAAGTTGTTGCACGTTTCCATACTCCAGCATGTTACAGTTTCCTTTATGTTGCAGAAGGTGATCTGCCTGCAGTGCAAAATGTTCGTGGAATAGAGAAAATATTAGAAGGCTGTTGCCAGTTTCTGCCAGATCTGTGATACTTCCCTGTTGGGAATGTGCTGCTACACTCTCCCAACATATATATGTGGATAGTAAAATTGTGCAAATGGAAATTTTTATAATTCCTTTTTTTGTTTAATTTTATTTTGAAACGTAAAAGCAAAAACAAGAACAAAAATCAGAAGCAAAGAAACAGGGCAACATACAATGATACATGTTACAGATTTTTAAGTCAATAATAGCTGCTTAACAATGGTTGATATATTACCATTTTTTTGTTGTTGTTTTGTGGTACCAGGTATTGAATTCTGGACCCTGTGCTTACCAGGCAAGAGCTCATTCCACTGAGCTATCTTCCTGGCCCTGATACATTATCTTTTTATCATCAAATCTGTTGCTTAGACTAACAGATATAGCTATGTAAAATTGAATATATGATTGCATATTACCGCTTGCTTTCAAGAAACTGAATTTTTTTCTTGTCTTTTTTTTTAACCCTTTTCTGTAAATTTATTTTAAAGAGATCATAGTAATGATTGGTATGACATTAGAAATGGTACACATTTAGAAGACCAAGATGACAGGTACTCAAGCCTGGTTTTTGTTTACACATTGCTGTCCTTGATGTATTTGTTTAGATCGCAGATAGCAGCATGCACAGTTAGTCAAGGTGTAAAGTGTACACATTGACTGCTATTTAAAAAAAAAAACTGATGGAGATTTTTAATAGAATCATCTCAGCCATCCTGGATATATACTTGCATTTCTTTTCCTTTTTTATTGTCTTTTCAAAATCCTTTCTCTCCTCTTCATTGTTTAATCCTTTATTTCTGTTTCTACTTTACTATATCCGTTATACATTTTAGGTTTTATTTTTTCTTTCAGGTTTTTGCACTAGGTAGACAATATGATATTTACACCTGTGGGTCTGGTTTATTTCACTTATGAGTATAGCATCTTGTTGCATCCACTCACCTATGAAGTCTTCAAGTTTGCTTTCTTTATAGCTGAGGAATAGTCCACTATATAAAAATACCACTTTTTTTTTTTTTTTTTTTTTTTTTGGTCCATTCTTTGGGTGATGGGCATTTTGGTTGTTTCCAAGAAAGTTTTATATTTTCTTTCACCTGCTCTGAATCCATGCAGGTTACTTTGGAGACTATTAATCCGAATCAGCATGTCTCCAAGGGCATGACGGTGCTTCCCAAAGGGACATTTGTCATTTGTCACAGCTGTGGAGGTGCTGCTCTGGGACACAGATGCTGTGCAGCAGTGTATACTGTACATGTCAGGCCCTCCACAGGAACGATCAGGACCATAACATCCTTGTCCACCAAGCGTGAGACATGCTCACAGAGAGACCAGGTGGGAGTTAAGATCTCTGTAAGGACAGACAGTGTTAGTGATGTTACAAACAGCCAAAGTCAAGATATGTTATCAAGATTAAAAGGAATTGTAAGTCTCCTTAGCTGAACTAGAAAATCCTGAGTGTAAACATAGGTGTTTGACAAAACAGAAGTTGTATCCTTCTCTCCCCATTGTGTTAGAGAACCCATAGAACTTACATATGTTCAAGGCATACCAATTTTACCTAAGTTTGCATGAAATTCATACTAGTAATATTTCACCTTTTAATCCTTGGTACAAAAATAAACAGGTTACTGGGAGTATTTTTTATACAAGAAGGTGTTATTTTTCTTGTTAAGGACCAAGATGTAAAGTCTAGACAATACTGATAAAATCATTTAAAATATCAGCAGATAAACATGTAAAGGCCATTCTCTACTCATGAACAATAAATCAAATAAGAAAAAAGAAAAGAGGAAGAAAGGAAAAAGAAAGGCTGAATTCATTTGTCTTTTGAGCTGTTGTTTGTCATCCCTGGCCTTAATACTTTAAGACATAGTAACTTATATTGTGATTGAAAAATACAATAGAGACACATTTTTTTAAAAAAAATCATTTTAATAAGAAACCCACTGCTGTCAGTCTCCTTCTGTATGTGCCCTCACTGTAAGCACATTTAGCTGTCATGCTTAGCACTTTGTGCTGCAGTCCTGGAAGTCCTCTTTGGTGATTGTCCTTACACTGTTGGAGCTGCTTAGATGCCCTGGGTCAAGTCAAACCCTTACCTTGTAAGGTCATTCTGACTTTGGCAATGAGCCATCAGTTAGCTGGTGCTAGATTTGGGGAGTGAGGCAACTGAGGACCAGCAGAATATTTTTAGGAGTCTGTCTTTCAAGCGTGGGTACTCAGCACCATCTGTGGTGTGGGGGTGGTTTGGCTTTTGTTTTGAGTTTTTTTGCATAGTGGTTTATAAAGATTAAAAAAAAAAAAAAAAAAAAACAACTTCCAGAACTGCTTAGAAAAGTGCTAAGAATGACAGGATAAGCAGAGTCAGAGGAATGTTCTGAAGAGGAATGGCTATATTTTTTTAAATTTAAATGTTCATTTTGTGTTTTGATTGTACTTCAGAGAAATTGCATTGGGTGGTGTGTACATGTGTGACTGCTTCCTCTAGGTTCTTGCTTGGAGATGTGAGGTGTGGACATGGGGACCTTGATGTTCATAAGTGGGCTTTTTGGGTTGGTTTTGTCTTCTTGGGAATTCCTTTTTAAAAACTGATAAGCTGCTGCCCTCTTGTGGGAACCCTCTGTTAATGATGCTTCTTTTTTACCTGAGCTTTGCTTTCTGATGGGCTTATGTTTATTAAACACAACATACTCAGAGATGGAAAAGCCTCTGGATTTAATCACCCAACAACTTGATTATAGCTATTGATGCCTAATATGAGTGGCAGAGTTTACTCCTGTAATACATTTTTGAACTATGTTAATGTGTTTTCAAAACCCTCCTCTGTTGCCGCAGATACAGCACTCATAATACCACCTGCCCTTTCTGGTGTGTATGCACAAGACTAGTTCTTTCATTTAAACATTTTGAGATGTGATTTGCATACTGTGACTTCGTGACTGTAAAATGTACAATCAGGAAGTTTAGTGTTATGCATAGGTGTATGTACCTCTACCACAATCAAGTTAAAGGCATTTTTATTCCTTGAAAGAAACTACTTTTTAGCCTTTGTCCTTCTACCCCACCTCCACACCAAAGCCATCAGTAACTGTTAGCTTGCTTTCTGCCTAAATAGGTTTGCTTCTGTGGATATTTTGCATGAATGGTGTTCCATGTGTTCATTGCATTTGGTTTCTTCACTTAACATAATGGTTTCAGGTTCTGTCTATGTTGCTGCCTAATCAGAACTTCACTCCTTTTATGTCTAAATATTGCTCTTCTTTATGGAAGGTGTCAGTTACTTTTATCATTGCCAAGACAACATACCCAATGCCAGAGTTAAAGAGCAAAGGGTTTATTCATCTCAACTGTGTAGTGGTTTCTGTCCACTATCAGCTGGCTCCAGGACAGGGTGGTGTAGAGACACGCATGGGGAGGAGAAACAGTCCATGGCAGGCAGATGGCCAAGCAGCGAAGGAGGACTGCAGCTCTTTCTCTTCCTTAGATATTGTTCAGGCTGGGGGAGGGGGGCATTCACGTGTGTCATCCTTAACCCTTGAGCCTAGTGTTGCACCATGAATCAGTTCTGAAGTCAACTCCTGGATCCAGTCACCTCTGACTGTGTGAGGCTTTGGGGAGAGAACTAAACACAAGATGGATACCATGGCAGATGGAAAATCCCACATTGGTTCACCTATTCATCAGCTGATATTTGAAGCATTTCCGTTTGTGCTATTGGCTATTTTTATATCTTTGGAGAAACAGTTGTTTTTTTTTTTTTTTGTCTGTTTTTAAGTTGGGTTATTACTGAGTTCTAATATTTTACTTTGTTCTAAAACCTTTTTTCTTTCTACTACCAGTATCATTTTATTTAAAGTAATTTTCTTATAGACAGCAAGCAGTTAAGTCAGGGGTTCTCAACCTTTCTAATACCGTGAACCCGCAGTACAATTCCTCATGTTGTGGTGACCCCAAACCAAAAAATAATTTTGGTGGCTACTTCAAAACTGTAATTTTGCTACAATTATTATTTGGAATATAAATACCTGATGCATTATGTATTCTCATTGCTACAAATCAAACATAATTCAAACATAGTGATTAATCATAAAACAATATTTAATTATATGTTGAGAAATATTTATTACTAATTCCAATAAATAACATTTCACCATGGCATAGCATGGGATTAAATATATATTTTCCAATGGCTTTAGGCAACCCCTGTGTTTTGGTCGTTTGACCCCTGCTAGGGTCGCAACCCACAGGTTGAAAACCGCTGAGTTAGGTCCTATTTCAACTCATTATGTTGATTTCTATCTTTTTATATGTTTAAACTATTTGCATTTACAGTTATTAAAACATGACAGCTTGTTTGCCATTTTATATTTTTTCTTGTTTCCATTTTATTATGTTCTTATGACTCATGAACATTTAAATTTTTTCTTTTAACGTTTCTATTGCTTTTTTATTGCTTTTGAGTGTGTCCCTTTACATAGCTTTTTTGTTGTAATTATTCTGACTGCAGAAAAATTTCAGACCCAAGATCTGGGCTTGAAGAGAGTGGGAACATGATAATAATACAAATTAAACTTAAAGTCTGTCATGTGTGAGGCTGGATAGCAGAAGGACTGAGGAAATGTTTTCACTATTTAAAAACTGTTTCAACCTACATCTTCATTTTAGGTTTGTGTTATTCTAAATGATGCTCTCATCCAGCATTTGTATTAGAATTGTACTCATTCATAAATGAATAGCACTTACAATAAAAGCATTATGGATTTTATTTGTGAAAGTGTGGGCTACACACCATTTATGTCAGTAAAATCTAAGTTATGCATTCTGTGTAGTGCACATTCACACATCTCCATGTCAGCCTCACTGCTAACTTTAAACCAGTTAAGCATTTAGACCGCTGCTGGGAATAGTACTAATGCTCTGAATTTTTAAAAATAAAAAAATGCCTACAATTTTAGTTAATAGTTCTAACTGAGAAGACTAACCCTGAGCAAATGTTTTACCATGTCCCATTCCACAGTGTCATAGCCTTTACTTGGTGGGCTGGGAGCTGCATTGGACGCTGATTGGCTCGGGCAGACCGTATGCATGCGTGTGATTAGACGCAGCTGTTAGATGAGGACAGTACCACTGATAATCAGTAGGAGAGTGTCCACAGCTCTGTGAGACATGCATGGAAGAGCACTTCTCTGTCCTCACTTCATCAGGGTGCAGGTTGCCTGTCACTCCATCTTGTTACGCTGATGACGCAGGAGGTGTGAGAGAATCATGTGTTGCATACCCTTGAGAGTGTGAAAGAATGTGTAGTTACTGTCCACATGCTTCGCAGATTTCTCATGTGGGATTCCATAGTGTGATACAGAACAGCAAGAAAGTCTAGTATTTCATCCTAATACTTTTTTTTTTTTTTTTTTTTTTTTGCCTTTTTGAGACAGAGTCTCGCTATGCAGTTGAGGCTGGTCCTGAGCTCACTTTTGTAGCCCAGGCTGGTCTCGAACTCGCACCAATCCTCCTGCCTCAGCCTCCCGAGTGCTGGGATTACAGGCGTGAGCCACCACGCCCGGCATCATCCTAATAATTTTTAATACATATTTTTATTTGTAAAGTATTATTTAAGGATTCCTTTAAAATTACTCAATATTACTCTGTCTTCTCTAATTTGTAGAGACTTCTTTATATCCTCTGTAGTGCTGAATAATTGTGTGTATGCCACTTGTAATGACTATGATAAATGTTTATGTGCCAAAACTAACAAATTCTTTTTTTTTTTTTTTCAAAACTAATAAATTTGTCTTGATGTTTTTTTCCCCTTTAGGTTGATGAGTGGTGTTAAAAATAATGTTGGAAGAGGGATTAATGTTGCCTTGGCAAATGGTAAGAATAAGTAGTATAACTTAGGGATATAAACAGTGAGCAGTCTTGTCTCAAAGTAAAATGTGCCTCCAGGGATCAGGTTAGAAAATGCCACTCTTGACCTCAGTGCCCATCCCTGGAACCACCGGGTAGAAACTTGGTGCCTGGTATGGATAGCACACTTTGCCAAAAGCATCCCAGCTCTGCATGGTGTAGAATGCTTCCTGTGGAGATGGTTAAGGAAAAAACATTTGCATCTTGCTGAACATTTTGGAACTGTAGGTAGGTAGGCAAGGGGAATGAGGGCCACGACTCTTGAATAGGCAGACAGAGGAGTGAAGAGTAAGACTTTATTGTCAATTTTCAATGTTGTCCACTTCTCAGAAATTTATTCTTGTAGATTTTTTTTGATATATAATTATGGCTATCTTAGCCTGCCCTGGGGGTGGGGCTGGCACAGCATATGGGCTGGGGATTGATCCTCAGTCCTGAAGTTGCCTAAGCTTGCCTAAGCAGGCGCTTCAGACTGCTGAGCCATCTCACCATACCCTATTCTTGTAGATCTTGCACAACTTGAAAATTAAATGTAAAATCTTACTTATAAAGGGGAGACTGACCACACACTGGTACCCTCTGTTCTGATATAAATATCCTGTACACACAGATAACGTGGTTAGAAACCACCACTCACTTCATTCCATTCACCTTGTAGAAAAAGTTTTTCTTTCCTAAGAGAAATGTTTGCCCTTCTAATTGTTTCTTTGTCTTAAGCATTTATTTAACCCATCCTGAAAAACCATAAATTTTTAAAAAACCTTTACTGGGGACCAGCAAGATAGCTTAGTGTAACAAAATGACTGCTTAGACAACCACAGGGACTGCAATTGGATCGCTGACACCTCATGCTGCACCAGCCCTGCTCCTGGGATGGCCTGGGAGGTCCAGAGTCTGGGCATGGTGGCACATGCCTATAATCCCAGTGCTAGGGAGGCTGAAAGCAGGAGGATCACCATAAGTCTGAGTTGCATAGTGAGACCCTACAACAATCAATTCATTTTGTAATTTTTAATTACTTTTAATAAATGACAATGAGAAAATTTCAAAACAGGTTAGTACATTCTTAATAAATGACAATGCATATTGTTCTTATAGTAGAGCATAGGATGCAGACATGATAATTTTTCTAATCACTATTGATACAATAATTTCTTCTCATTGAGCTAAGAGAAAATAGCCATATACATAGTCCAGTATTCCATCATCATAGTGGGTTATTGGCAGAACTGGCAATGTTGAAAACTGTTGACCTAAGCCTTTTACAACTCAGCATGCTACTCTAGCTTTATCTTTTATGCCTCATGATTAAACTTTTCTGTTGAGTGGTTAAGGGCAAGTAAAACCAAGACCTGTATAACAAAACATGTAACTTTTGTATTTTCCAAGGTCAGTCAAATCCCCTCAGGATTTACCTTGAAACCATGTACAGTATTTTGTAGAACTGTTGTTAGTGTCAGCTGTCTCAACTAAATAACATTTTAAAAAATTACTGTAGAAAGTAGTATCTGACTCATTGTGCTGCAATTTATTGAATCTTGCACTTTAAATTAGAAATTGTGTGGTATGTAGAATTTTATTTCAGTACTGTTGTTTAAGAAACAAAGTGTTATTTGATTGATGTAGATATTTGTTTGCTATAAAAAGCTTGTCTAGTTCTAGGTAATTCTTAAGGGGATGTGATAACACATAAGAATGAACTATATCCGACTTTGAATTAAGATGATCTTCGCTCAGTAATGAGCTTCTGTCTGCTACTCTTTGGTGTAAAAGATTAATGGGAAAGCCCTATGCAGAAGCTACTCTTCAAAAATACATTTCAAGAGCGTATGATTCTGATTTTAAATTTTCAAAATAGCTACTCTATGAATGAGTGCATCCCAATCATTGAATAAAACCACTTGTTTTCTACAATGCATGTATATTTCATTTGCATAATCTAATCTGAATTTAATCTTTTTCAGGCAAAACGGGAGAAGTAATAGACACTAAATATTTTGACATGTGGGGAGGAGGTATGTGTGAATACTTTCTAACTTGCTGGCACTGACTTAATCACGTTAGTATAGTATAAGAGAGTAATGGTGTCATTTGATTGTTCATTTTATTTCTTTTCACTAAATGTCCACCTATATTTAAAGGATCCACCATACCATATATGGTTACTAAAATTGTGGTGTATCATTGAGTACAAGAACAGGAAAATAGAGATTGTATGCCATCTGAGTCCTCTGTTCTGTTTCAGAGCTTTGGGTCTCCTGTAGATCTCTGCATCTAAAAAGAATACTTTGAACACTGGAGTAGCCAATCTAAACACTGACTGAATTGATTTGTGATATTGCAGGGCTGGTGAGATAGCTCAGTGGTCTAAAACATCTGCTTAGGCAACCACAGGGACTGTAGTTTGATCCCCAGTACCACATGCTGTGCCAGCCCCACCCCCAAGGTGGGCTGAGCTGGCCATAACATAAATAAATATAATTTAAAAAACAAAACATGATTTTGCAGTTCCAGGAATAAATCATGAGTAGGAACAATAGGTGTATAAGATAAAATGTCAATTTTAGAAAGCAGTAATCCTATTTTTCTAGTTCTATTTTCTGATTACAGTATAACAAACTAATGCAGAATAAAATCTTCTGGGGGCTGGGGAGATAGCTCAAGTAGAATAAGTGCCTGCCTGGCAAGATTGAGTCCTGAGCTCAATCCCCGGTACCATAAGCAAACAAAAAATAGAATCTTCTGATTCTGTGGATTTAGAGCCACCCGCAAACATTCTTCCCATCTGTATTTGGAGTCTCTTCAAGTGGTGAGAAGGGACACCATATAGGGGTGAAGGACAGTGACCCTGAAGAAGAATGATGCCCTCCAAAAGGCCACCTTCAGTTTTGAAGGTGGGCCAACATAGGGTCATCTTTTGGTTCTCTAAATCAGTATGCACCACCCCATCCCTGCACTCCAACTACTGTTCATCTTGAATTTATGTTCAGCATTTTCAGGTATTTTGGCTTATTTAGAATTTCTTCAACTTCTAATACAATGTTGAGTGTTAAGATTTGGAGAACATTTCATAGCTGTCAGAGCTGTATCAAATGAAACAATCAGTTCTAGATTCTAAAGATATTTTTGATCCTGCGAAAATGAGTAGAAGCCTTCCTTTAAACCCACTACTGAGATTCATCCTGTAACCAGCAGCTCTGGGGGTCCCCACTCCTCCTCACAGGCAGATCAGTTCTGCTGTGCACCCTCCCAGCTCATAAACACTTGTAGTTTACTGCCATCTTTGTATTTAAATGAGAATAATGTGCTGTTGTACTGCTTTTTTTTTTTTTTTTTTTTTTTCTGAGTTGACAATGCTACTGCAGTAAGATATAATCAATTAGAGAAAATCTTTGGAAGTTTATTTTGAAAAACAATAAGTAAATTTAAAGCAACTCTGTTTTGAAGTACAGTTAGACATTGGGGTTCAAGATTTAAAGTGACTTGTAATATCTCACCCCTTTGGCCTCACCAGTTCATCATCCTTCAAGTGGTTTGTTTTCAAGTCCTTATGGACCTGATACACAAGATAATGGCTATTTGCTATGATTAGCTTCCATTTCTTGGTAGCCTGCATTTCCCCTTCAATTAGATCACAGCTAGATGCAAATAGATAAGCCTAGAAAATTTCTTAAGCTGCTTGGGTTTGTATCAGCCCCAAGGACATCTGTCTGAAAGGCAGGAGAATCATGACTGGGAAGCAGCAGGCTGATGGTGGTGCTGTTAATGAGCAGACTCAACAGTTTCTAAACTCTGTGAGGTTTCTCTCTTGGATGACTTCACCAGAAATGATGCTTTTATATTTCATATTTTGTATTATTTTAGAGGTGCTTATAGTGGCTGATCATGTAAAACATACCATTCCTTCTTTTTTCAGATGTGGCACCTTTCATTGAGTTTTTGAAGGGCATACAGGATGGAACAATAGTCTTAATGGGGACATATGATGATGGAGCGACCAAGTATGTGTGTTACCAAGTGCTCAACATTGGTAGTTATAATGTCTAGTCATAAAAGCAACTCATTTTCATTGAAAAATATTTGTTAAAGCAACTATCTGATTAACACTGTTAGTACTTTTGCTTCTTTTTGCAAACAGCTTATGTAGTATATATTGATATGTATATCTATGTGTGTTTGTGTGTGTGTGTGTATGTATGTGTGTATATATATATAATTTTTTAAAATGTGCTATTTCTTAAAAGAATTGAGAATTGAGCCCAGGCAATGCTGCACTACATTCCCAGTTTCATTTTGAAATATCATCTCAGAGTTGCCCAGTCTGGTCTGCAGCTTTGCACTCCTGCATCAGCTGTCTGATAGCCACAGGCATAGCTGTAGGCCCCAGGCCCAGCTGTTGCCAGGGTTCTTAAAGTCTGTGTTCTTCCTGTCAGGGTCTCACTACTAGATCAGACCCGTAGTGATCTGCCAGTCCCAAAAGCTGGGATTACAGGCATGCACCACCATGCCCAGTCTCAACCGCTGTCTCAGTGGGGGCCAGTATGGCAGGCCCAGAGAATCGAATTCCCAGCCCCTACGCCTGCTTACAGGCACTTTAATCCACTGAGCTATTTGGCTGGCCCTTTGTGTATATATTGTTGCAAAATTAAAATCTCACTGTCCATAAATTCCTCTAAACTTCACTTTCTATTGTTTTGAAGGACATTAAATATTAGGCTTGTTCAGTACCTGTTTTTAAGGCTTGCCAATGGTTCAGGACCTTGGCTGACTTGTATTTAAAAATTCTCCGACACCAGATTATTGTATAAATAACATTCTGATAAACAACCTTGACATAATGTTTTTTTCTTTTTGAACTTTTTCTCATAGCCCTAGAAGGTATTTCTAGAAGTTAAATTAATGATTAAAGATACTATAGTGAGACTATTGGTTGCAGAATTGAGTAGATGGTAATTTTTTCTGAAATTGTTTATGTTGCAAAAATTTGGAAAACACAGTAGAGCACGAAGAAAACAAATTGCAGTTCATCCCATCCTGCAGGGATGACCACAGATAACACTTCAGTTTCCATTCCAGATGACTTATACACACATTTTCTTCCTGCCAAGTATCTACAGTGATAGTATTTGTAGCATGCTTTCCACTGCATATGGTTACTGTTTTCTTCCTAGCCTAGTTTTTCAACATCATGATTTATTATGTTTGATTATGAGGCCCATTGTTAGAACGTAGACAGTTCCCAATGTTTCATACTTCACAAAATGAGTTACCTTGAAATTTTGAAGTCATCTGTGTCTGTGACCTTGTTAAATATATTTTGAAGTAAATTTGGTGAGCTAAAGAATTTACATACTTTAAGAACAGAAGTTTTAAAAATTGTACAAATTGTGTATTTTTCTCAGAAGTTTATAGATACCAACATTATTTTTTTTAAAGTTCCAATCTAAATGTTTGGGTTGTGTTGGTTTGGCTTGTTGTTTTACATTGTCGGGAATTTAACCTAGGGACTCATGCACGATAGGCAAGTTCTCTACCACTGAACTGCACACCTAGCAAACCTTGGCCCTACCCCTTTTGAAGGGATTTTGAGACAGGGTCTTGCTCAGTTTACCAAACTGGCCTTACACTGAGATCCGTCAGCCTTGACTGCTGGAGTAGCTGAGGTTACCGGCATATATTGCTACTCATTCACTTGAGAGATGAGGCGTTCTGGTATTCTTTAATAAATTGTCTTTTGACCATTCAGATTGACCTGCATTTGACTGTAAGAGCATTTCAATAATACAATATTAGCCATCTCTCTTTTTAAAAAAGTAGTATGATGCCTCATTTGCTTTTAATTTTGTTAACTTTTGGTGCTTTCTGACTTATAGAAGCTTGGACATTGTGTAGTCAGTCTAGTTTGTAGGTTTTTTTTTTTTTTTAAGTTTCTTTTACACTTGAAATATTTTTCATCTACAAATTAGATTTTTAGAAGATTTTCCTTGCATTAATTTCACAGTCATCCTGTGGTTTATTTGTGATTTCCCTGAGACAGTGCTACTGTAATCTCAGGCTCTTACTGAGTGGATAAGTCAATGACCTGACTCTGTTTTGGGAATTTATGTTTTGTTAGTCTATTTACATAAGTATGTTGCCAAAGATTATATTTAAATTTGTTTACAGCTATCTTATAAAGTTAAATGTACTTCATACCTATCCAATGAAGGTAAAACCCCTTTTGTTACTTATCTTTTCACAGTTTTTTTTTCCTAGTTTTTCCTTATTTCTTTGAAGAATAAAAGAAATAAATCTTTAGATTTTAATTGAAAAGCCTTTACTATAAGACCTACACAGGAATATAACATATCTACTTACTGATTTTTATAAAGATATTTAGTGTAAAGTTATTCATTAGCGGGGAATACCAAGAAAAAAGTGCCATTTGATGAGTGACCCTGGACTTTGAAGTAATTTCATTGGCATTGTGTGTTTTTTCTGGTTCTCTAAGGATATGTTAAATCTGTAAGTAGCAAATTAATATAGCAGTGGAAAATTCAGATATCTCCATTTTGCAGTAGAATCAAACAATGTAATTAAACATTTTATCAAAAAACAGACAACTTACTATTTGCTTTGGCAGACAAAACACAGTATGACGTGTTGTTTGAGGTCTTAACATCTAAGAAGCTCTCATTTTCTGACAGACATTCAGAACCTTTTTCTTAACTATATGATGTGTGCTGGGGCTCAGCACTCTTCTTAATTTGCCAATGTGTTAAAACTGTAGCCTAAGTGAAGGGTTGTAGTGTTGGTTCCTTGGATTAGGCAGGGACTTTAGAAGTCATCTGAGCTGAGATCCCATCCTGGACGAGGTTCTCTTGGAATGTGTACATGGAAGTGCATGTGCACCCCTCATGGGCTTCAGGGCTGAAGCCACATCTCTATCCTGAACAAGCAAACTCATAAAAAATGTTACATCCTAGGGTGGGTTCCCATCCTAGGGTGGGTTCCCTCCCGCCTCTGTCATTATGCCAGTACACTGAACAACAAAACAGTAACTTGTTCTCCCAGCTCTTTGCTACTTGATGGATTTGAAACAAATTGGCCTTTCCGTTTTTGTTTTCTCTTTTCCAGGCACAATGTGCATGGCCCTTTCAACCTTTTATTGTGTTAATTTCTAGTTTGTTTTACTCTCCTGGCTTTATTTCTTGGACATTCTTTAGTTGATTACTGTCTCTTAAAATGAGTGCCCCAAATTAAACACAGTGTTCCAGATGTGGTCTGGCCAGTACAGGGTACAGTGGAGATGCTAGCTGGCCATGTTGTAGATATTACATTTCTTTGAATATTCATGCAGACTAGTATTATATTAGTTTTCTTTAAACAGTCATATCCCATTTTTGGCTCATGAGTTTTTTGGTCAAGCTGAATACTCAGATCTTTTCATTTGATCTCAGACTTTAAAAAATTATTTATTTTTTATTTTTTTAAACACTGCCAAGTTAGGTCTCTCTCCCCGTTTAGACCGTGATTTCATTTAATTTAAATGAAGGACTTCATATTCATTTATTCTTGAATTTAATTTGGCTGATTTTGGCCAACTTGGTCTCAATCCTGATGTTTGTCCTGCAAGGTTTCCATAATCCAAGCTTTGTACTCTCTCCAAAGTTGTTCTTTAAATATAAATCCTTGATGCACATGTTTACCAAGGACTGAGCGCTGCTCCATGAGAGGCCCCTTCCTCCGAGGACCTCATCTGTTAATCAGCTGCAGAAATTACTTGCCACACAGCTGCCGGTGCACCCCAGTTAGCGTTGCATCCAGCATCGTTGCATCCAGTTGTTATTTTATTCATAGATGCTGTTTTCTGAGATTGAGAGATGCTTGCTTGATATTCATGGACTGTGCTAAATACAGTACCCAGATATATGCCATGCAGCTGAAATAGCCGAGATGTCATTGCTTGGCTTCTCTTCCTTTACCATGTAATGCTCACATAACTCTTTGTTGTCTGCTATCCTAGAATTGTGGTAGAAATTAGAATTAATTTAGTTGGACCATTGTTACTATAGTTTTTCTTGCCTTGAAGTAAATATTTTAGCATTTTCATTTTCTGAAATAACTTTAACACTAGCTTCAAAGTTGTATTACCAAGTTCTTGTAGAATCTCACTGTGTAACGTTTGTTGGCTTGGAGGCTTAGATTCCCAGTAGTGCACTTCCATGGATGTTGTGAAGCTACCATTCCATTTTTATGTTGCTCAAAGAATGCTTGCCGCTGGACAGCCATGCTTTGGCCTGACAGCAGCATATGTCATTCTGCTGGTGACAGCATATCCTTTGTTACTCACACTTAGTAGCATAAGTTCTTTAATATAATTTTATGCATCTCATCATTGTGAGCATTACAAGGTCTTCCTCACAGAATATTTCAAACTTTACTAGTAATGTGGTTCGTTTTTTTTTTTTTTTTTTTTTTAAATTTTCAAAAGCTTCCCTTTTAAACTTTCAGCCTATTGTAGCATCCTCCTAGAGTAGCACTTAATTTAGAAAGTGTCCTTTTCTGAGGCTGTTAGCAATTATCTAGTGAAAATGATTGTGATACTTTTATTTTTTACAGTCGTGTTCCTAGATCGAAATTTCCACTTTCTATCGTAAGTGGTTTTTCAGGTCTGAACTTGAAAACTACTTATGCTTAGTATTTTATGCACTGCTCCCCACTGATGCAACATTGTGATTTTCTTCCAAAGTTTCTAATACCTGTGGTTCCCAATTGATTGTTTCCTGCTGATCAGAGTTGAGCCCTGGTGTAGTTACTATTATCTCATTGCTGAGACAAATACCAGACACACAAGCTTAGGGAAGGAAAGGTTTATTTAGTTCACAGTTAGTGGAGGTTTCATAATTTAAAGCAGCCTGAATTACATAGCAAGATGGGGAGACCATGCTGCTGTGTCCAGGATGATTTTCTCCATACCTCTGAGACACTGCTGCCTGGGGTGGGATGGGGGGTGCAGTTAGTTTAATGTTCGAATCTCTCTTGGCCATGCCACTTAAGCCCCGCCCTGGTCCTTTGGCCTCGCCCCTCGAGCCTCGCACTTGACAGCCCCATGATTTACATGAGGCTTTAGGGGGACAACTAGATATAAACCATGACAAGCCCCTAACATCAGTTCTCCTTATTGCGCTCTCTGCTTTGAGAAAGGAGGCAAAAGTGTGGCTTGATGACAAAACTTGGGATTCAAGAAGCGAAGACTTCAGCTGTACCCAGCAATTCCCATCTGCATTCCCACTTCCTGTTTATACTCCAAATTTCCCTCAGATAGCATTAGGTTAGTCTCTAAGAAATAGCAATCCCTGTCTTGACTCTCCCTGGCTTGTCAGATGATGACGGTGTATTCATTTTAGAGAGAATTCTTCACTAACATAACTCAGGCAACATAATTTTTTAGCTTAAGACAATCAGGATATATGAAGCATGTGATAAACTCATGGTACTTTTATATAAGATTAAAGCTTATATAATCAAACTTTATAAATATATCCTAAAAAGTGGGATAGTTAACATCCACTATATTTATATTGCCTAACAGTGGCTGAGTTACCCAAACTTTTGAATTATGAAATTGTCTCTTAAATAGATTTCAAAAAAGGAATAATGAAATAGCCATCAAACTAAGGAAGATCAGAAAACTTTAGAAGCCATTGAGAAAGACCTCTTGTTACAAAACTATAGTTCTATCTACCTACATAAAGCTGTTGGATAGGGTTTGATGTTTCTCTAAGACTCATAGCTATGATTTGTTACAGCAAAAGAAAAAGCAAAATCAACAGCGTGGGGAAGTTTAGAATAGTGGTGGTGAACCTGTGGCATGCGTGCTGCAGTAGGCTGCTTGTTACTGTTGAACACTTGGAAAGGCTCACCATCTCTGGCCTGGAAGGAAACAGTCTGAGGTTCTCAAGGGTCAGGACATGCTTAAGTTTTCAGCAACACATTTGGACAAGACATGAAATGTTGCCTACTAGAGAAGTATTAGGCACTCACTGGGTGTGAGTATCCATTGGGAGTGGGTCACATAGGCACCCTGTGCCCTCTCAAAATTGCACCTACCCAGATAGAAAGCAGGTGTGTGCTCAGCAGTATCACTTATGCACTCCACTAAGCACCAGGAACCAACCTCATGGGTTCTCCAAAAGTGGTAGCCCTGGCCCCTTCCATTTATTCAATTTCCACAGCCAAGTCCAGCTGTGCTAATGGGACTTCCCAAGGACAGACAGCTCAGGCCTGCTATGTTGATACTTTCCTGCACAGGACTGTAGGATATTCTCATGGAAAAGCAAAGAAAGAGATGAATCAAAATATAAAGCTAAATCTCCTGGTAACCTGTGAATCTCAGGTGAAATTAGCTTGTTTTTTTTTTTTTTTTTTTTTTTTTATACAGACCATGGTGATCACTTCTCAAGTTGAAAAAACAAAGACCATGGCAGGATTATCCTTCCTGTATTCTTAGTTGAAGCAAACACAGAGACAGAAAGATTTTCCTTAACTGCAGGAGCCATACCTGCATTTGGAAAAACATCCTCTTTCAGGGAAGTTTGAGATAAAAAGTGGCCCTTTCCTGTGGACTCACCATTCTTTATTTTAAACATTTCTGGGCAGTCATGAAGGTCTGTGCAAGGGCAGTTTGCAGTCTTTCTGAGATGTAAATATGAGTGGATCTCCAACACTTTGTAGGAGGCAGCCACTTAGGTACCCAGTAAACTGTCTACCCTCTGCCTTTTAATACTGTCTATTCTTATTAAAGCAACAAGACTTATCTATTAATGTTGATGCAAGTGAGGGGGTCTCAGAAAGCAGCAACAAAATAGAGTATTTTAAATGAGCTGTGTGGAAAGAACTCAGCTGTCTTCCATATCCACAGTGTTCCAGTATTATTTGGAAACAAGAAAATAAGATTCAGGTAATACTGTACTTTGAGGGAGTTTCTTTGTAGAACAAGTAAGTGAAACAAATAAATAGAGAGTGAGAGTTAATTCTAATAGTGATGGCCTCAGGAAGTAAGCCTATGCAGGAACTTTGGAGAGAAAGAAGCAGGTGCACACCATTTCGTGTGAAGAGCACAGACCCAGAGGCTACGATGTGGCTGTGCACGAGAAACATTTCACTTTGTTTTCATCCTCTGGCCTGTGATGTATCACCTCATGTAGAGGTGAGCCTGGAAGGATAAAACTATTCAAGACTATTGCTTCTTTTTTGATTGTTCCAGTGTGCTTTCTCCAGGTGGACAGCAGTGCCTAAAGCCACACTGTTGGCCATGGATATGGGTGGCATAAACTGTGAAATTTGAATATTTGGTTCTTTCATGTGTTCCAAAGCTTGAAAGTGTAGAGTATCCCATAGACCCTTATATTTGTCGCATGGTGTACCTAATGGTTTTTCATTAAGATGCTAAAGGAGTTAACAGGTAAGAGCTTGGGGTGTGTGAAAGAATGCTGAGGCAGAAACTAGGCCCATCTGCACTCCTGTTATTTCCAGGTGCTAGTGCAGGTGTTAGCGGAGCAGACCTATCTGACCTAGAAGAGTCACCCTTCTGTGGGTGATACTCTGTAAGACTATGTCAGCGAACCTGCGCAGATTACTCATGGCTGCTGCTTACCTCCTCCTGCTGTACAGCTAGCATTTATCTACTGGGGTTTCTTCACCCTCCTTGGGGGCAAAGGGATCACTCAACATCGAAATGAAAACCTATACCAAAAATTATAATGGTAGTTTTAAGTTAAAACTTTGTGATGCCTTTTTTGTCACTGCCCTCTTCTGCTAAATATTTAGCTATGTGGTCAATATTTTTACTATTATTAAATAGATGGAATTTATATACTCAATTTGTTTTGTGTTAAACAGTAGTGCAGGAAGCACTCAGATTTTTATCAGTATTTACCTTTACTCTGAACATAGTTTGTAAAGGATTTTTTTGAAATCGTAAGTGATAATTAATTTTCCAAAGGTATTTGTTGCTCAAGGCCTTAGATTAGCTTGGCTGAGCATCTACTGACAGTTGTATCCTTACGTACATAATTAATGTAATTACAGTTACTCAATGAAAGCGAAGTATTCTTGTGAAACACATCAAAGAAGTAGTTCTTAGTAGACTAAACATAAAATTGTTGATCTTCCATACCCTTTGTTACTCAAAAATTAGAATAAAAATGTTAATTCTCTGAAAATTTTATCTTTTAATGTTTGCTTGTCTAAGGCACGTTGTTAAGTATTGTAGATGATAGTTTGACTTCATGTTTGCTGGGTAGCCCAGGTGATTCACATTATACAGCTCGTAGTACCTCCTGTGAATTGCTGCATCCTTGTTTGTTTGTTTTGTTCTTTCTTTCTCCTCCTCCTCCTCATTCTCCTCTTCCTCCTCCTCTTCTTCTTCTTTTTCCCCTTCATCTCCTATGTATTTTCACAGGGTCTTACTCTTTTTTCTTTTTAAGACTGAATGACGAAGCACGACGGCTGATTGCTGACTTGGGGAGCACATCTATTACAAACCTCGGGTTCAGAGACAACTGGGTCTTCTGTGGTGGGAAGGGCATCAAGACCAAAAGCCCCTTTGAGCAGGTCAGTCAGACAGCCTTAACATAGACAAAAATAAATTTGTGAGTCCTGTTGTACAGTCCTGTCCCAGTTATTTGAAAATTAGATGAAATAGATACTAAATAATATATTCAGATACTTTTCTTAGGTTCTTCATAATTATTTGAAACCACCAGGATACTTTTAAGTTTCACAATTAAAGAAATTTAAAATTCTGCTTCTCTTGTTTCACTGCATTGGAATAGAATTACTTTTTTCAGCCTTTTAGGAAGCATTAGTAATTAAGATTTTGATATGAGATGTGTAGCTTTACATATGAGACTCACTTTGGAAATACTTGGGAATTTAACAGAATATAAGCTTTACTTGTCTGTAAAGGGAACAAATGATCTTTGAGAAGATCAGTCTAACAAATAATCTTGTAAAAACATGTGCAGAATTCTGCTTTCTCATTGTTTGAAGGTCTGCCATGCATGTGTCAGGCCTCCAGGGTCGACCATTTGTACTATGAGCAATCATGTGTATGACCACGTTGCTGATGTGTTACTGAAAGAACGAATGAAGTATGTTAGTACAGATCAGAAGGTTCCAAAGGTTTTCTAAACTGCACAATATTATTGTGTTCCAATAGCACATAAAGAACAACAAGGACACAAACAAATATGAAGGATGGCCTGAAGTTGTAGAGATGGAAGGATGCATCCCTCAGAAGCAAGACTGATGGAAGCGCACTTTCACCATTAATTGAAGAGCTATAAAGAAGAAAACACGTGTAAATATTTTAATAGCATGCAGCCATCTTGGTGTGTGCATGAACATTCTCTTTTGATATCAGGATTATTTATTGCTAACATAAATAGCTATCTTTGTAAATAGCCTTTACACTGAGCAAATCATGGAACCATTTTTAAATATAATTGCCTAAGAGTACTATGTTTAGACTGTGATGGCAATAACATACTTTAATTCTAAAAGTATAATTAGTGGATAACTGAAAAGATTGTGGAAATACTTATATATGCTGATTGTTGTGAAAATCTATAATGACTTCTAGGGAGGAGATTTTGTTTATATAGAACGACATTTATCAGACCTTGTGATTATGATATCTTTTCAACTAAAGAGAAAGTTGGCTAGTTGTATGTGTAATGTTACCATACAGTCTGCTCTCTTTATGTACTTTTTAGTCTTTATTTTTCCTTTCTAAAACAGCAAGAAATAAAATATATGATATGAAAATCTCAGATTTGTAAAAAGCACAACAAGTTATTTTTTTCATGCACACAATAAAGCGTCAATATATAAATGTAGGTGATATTGAGGGCCCGAGCTTCTGGATTTTGTGCTAACAGTGTGAGGAACTTGATACTGTTTAAGCTGTTTAGGGTGGAACTGGAGGTAGGAGCTTGGCCCAGCTGAGGAGCCATTCCAGGTTGATGAGGCTATGGCATGATATGTAAAGCAAGGCAGGTGTATATTTTCCTTATTTATTATCAAACCATGATTTGGAATCCAAGAAATCCTGTGTTTACTTCATTTAATTTCATAATAATTGCTGCCCAAAGCTGTAGTGGCACACTGTACTTACAAAACTCCTAATTACCAAGTAGACTTGAGGATATTTTAAAAGTCACCCAAGGTGACTTTATGCCCAATTCTACACAAAAACATAGGCAGTCTTTTTCTTAACTTCAGATGGTCACTAAGTGAGTTTTATTTTAGTTGATTTAGTGCATTAAATGTTTGGTCTGAAGTATCTTACTATGGAGCACAAACACATTTGATGATCAAACTATCTTTCACAGTTTAAGGCGGCATTTCAGTTTGAATCTAAATTTCAGATGACTTGTATGAAAATAATAGAGCAGTATTTGTTATTTTCCTATAAGTTGGAAATTACTTAGATATTTCTTAAAGATGAATAAATTTGGGGGTACTATTTCTTTCTTGAAGTTGAATGTAATTCACAAGTCAGTGCACCTTATATGTTTATAAACAGTTTTTTATGGACGTTTAAGATTTTTGGTGCTTATATACTAAATCACATACGATGTGTATATTTTGATTTTTAAAATATTTCCCTCAATTCTGTAAATTAAATGATTAGCAGTTGCACAGTTCTAGGGATTGTAAACTGTTGAAATTTTTTTTAAGAATGAAAATAAATATTTGTTTTTGTACATTGTCAATTTTTTTATATTATCTGGCACAGTAAAAATATGAAAGTTGATCTTAAGGCATTCTCCAAACATTTATTGTACTGCTTAACATGTAAAAAATGAAGTCCTGCTGTGGTTAAACATAGTAACATCTTCTGGATATATCGTAACATGATTATCATGTGAGAGTGTAAATGGCAGGATTTTGATTTTCAAGATTGTACAAAGGTGTTGCTCAGGTGTATAAAATGTCGAAAGAAGGGATATGGATTGGTGATGTAGCTGCTGTGGTGCCGTTTGTTTTTGTCTGAATTCCGTCTTGTACAAATTGTGCCAACTCTGGAAGCAATAATTTTACATTCTATTTTCAGAGCTCTTTAAAGTCAGTATTGTAAATGAAACAGTGCTCATTTAATGTTAGCATTTTTCTTTATTAAAACCAAAAGTTTAACATCAGCATTTTAGTAATTTAAATGGTGTTTAAGGATTTGTACTTCGTACATATCTGCCATGTCTTGAAAATCACAAAGAAAGTGATATTTAGGAAGTTAAAAGTTAAGCTAGTCTTTGTGTTCCTGACTTTCAACTTAAAATGAAGTTAACCATTGCTTTTTCTGTATTTGCTTTATAATTAATTGGCTAATATTTTATAATTTTTGATAATTGATAGCTTAATTCATTTCTCCTGTATTTTACTTTATACTTTTAAAGTTTATACAAATTGTAATTTGTCCCCCACATTATATAATTTCACTGGTTGGCTCATGCCTGTGCCCCTTTTAAAAATGAAAGAATGAGCAACGTGCTGTTTAATGGAGCTGCTAAGAATGGAAGTGATTTTAGAATACTTTTTTAAATAAGTAAGAAGGGAAAAGTGCTTGTTGATCAGATGAATTTGCCATCTAAGCTCTTCAGATATTTTACCCTTCTGAACAGCAATAAATGTAGCAGATGTGATTTTAAAAACAATTCAGTGAATGTTTTATATTGGAAATGTTACAATAAAGATACACTGACATTCTTCTCAGAACTTTCCCCTCCCCTTTGCATCCGCCTTCTCCTGTGCTCCCTCCCGAAGCAGCCCTGGAGGTTCTCCTCTGTGTCTTCAGGCATGCTGCCTCTTGTGCCCTCCGTCGGCCCAAACATTTCCTTCAGGCTCATTTTGGCTTTGAGGAGTGGCACAGGGCTAGATGCAGTGAGTAACGTGGATGAGGTTCTGTGAAGAAGCCGGCCTTCGTCAGATGGAAGTCAGCAGCTATATCTGTAGGGTTTTGTTTTGTTTTGTGTTAACCACACTCTGTAAGAACATGAAAAGGGGGCTTTCAGAACTGCTTCAGAAACAGCAAGAACGATGGGAGGTATGTCTGAAGTGAGGGAGAATACTGGGAGGAAGATGTGTTTCACCTTTTCTCAGGTATTTCTAGGAAGGATTCTTTTCCTGATTGTTACAAAGATAACTTTATATTCTTGGTTTCTGCTTGCCACCTTTTTATACCTGCTTAATTTCCAAGTTTGTCAGTTTCTTGCCTGCTCTTTGTTGTCTTATCCTTGAGGTAGTCAAATCAAGGGCCATGTAGAATGAAATGCAGGCAAGCCTGGCAAGACAGCAGCAGGTAGCTGTTAGGAGACAGAAGAGGCTCTCTCCTCCCCAGAACCTGCCTGTGGTCCAGTGAGGGGTACTGTGTTTTATGGTTATGCATATGGCGGAATCACTTTGAACACTACTGTGCATAGTCAGAAGGAACTTCCTGCCAAGAGAAAGACACTGAGAAGTCAGTTTAATTGCACAAGGGACAGGTCTAGTGTGCTATACCAACCAAGTGCCCATCAAAAACTCATTAAATGCAGCAACCAGTGCTGCTGCTGCTATTTACGCATCTTGCACGCTAATGGCATATTAGATCAAGTAAAGATAAAACAGACTCTAGCTATCCAGCCCCATTTTACCTAGCTAGAAGGGAACCATTCAGTGACCTGAGTGGTGAGATCCTAGGCAAGGCTGTAGTGGGCTGTCCTTGGTCTCCAACCCTCCTCACTTGTGTATAGTACCTCTCCTCTCATGCTTACCCCCAAACCAGAGTTTACCTCATACATAGAATGTAAGCTATCAAAGAAGAGTTTGACTTCAGCCAAGGGGGCAGAAGTTTGCAGAACTCCTTCATGAGGCATAGCCAGTCATACCTCACAGGAGCACAGGCCTCAGTCCAGCTCCTGATGACTTAAGCATCCTCCTCAGTTTCTTCCATTCAGGTTGCAGTAGTAGCGTTGGGGAGAGACTGGGAGCCATTTGTACCCCCCCCCTTTTACACACCAGCATTCATCTCTTGTTCAGAGAGCTTGTGAAAGTTCTTGTCTAGGATGAAGAAGTCTTTTTTTTTTTTTTTTTCTTTTCTTTTCTGGGATTTAAAGTTTATGTGTTTAAGTTCCATTTCCCATGATACCTCGCATTGCAGTGCTGCTAACCTGTGATGTTGTTGCTGCTGTGTGATGGAATACACAGAGCCAGCTGGGGCCAGCGGTCATTCTCAGCCTTCTCTACCACAAGTGGAGTGAAACGGCCAGTTTTGAAGTCTACCTGTTTGATAGCAATGCTGTTTCCTGTAGGTACACTGGTCTGAGCAGAGGAGGGTAAAGCTCACCCCTAGGACTTCAGTTTTAATGACTTGGAGCCCAGTTCAGATGTGAGAAATTGACCCTACAATTGATAGTGGATGGTGTATATTTGTGACAGCGTGCAGAGATAGTTTTATTCAATCAGTGAATTTTTATGTGTAGTTGCTCAAGAAATAGTGGGGCATTTGGGGAAAGGAAAAGTTCAAGCTAGCCAGAGCATTTTTCAAATAATAAAATTTATCTTGCGGTTTGTGAAGTTGTCCTTTATCAAGGACTGCCACATTGCCCTCTCCAGGGCCCAGATGTGATGGTGCTTACTACCCAGCAGCGCTGGCCTACAGCGGTGACTTCTCTCAGTTGGCCGTCACTTCAGTTAATTGGGCTGTGGCAGTGTGTGCATTTTCTCAGTACCAAGTAGGTGGCATCCAGCTAGCATTGCTCTTTGCCAACAGCCACAGCAAAACCCAAAGAGGCAGTTTGTGAGACTGTGGAGCTGAGAAAATGTCTCCACAGAGGCCTGTGTGCCTCCAGAAAACGTTCCTTCCCAGGATTGTCAACAGAACAGGCTGCTCCTGAGCCGCAGCCCGAGAGGCTGTTCCGTTCCTTCCACAGAATGTTTCCCTCATCCAGCCACTGACCCCTCACCGTTTTCCTCAGGGTGAAAGTGATCCATGAGCAGCAAGATTCTAGTAACTTTGTTGCCCCCCACACAACTGCTCATCCAGGTTCCCTGTTGCATCGCCATATTGTCCCTTGCTTGCTCTTTTTGCCACGAGTCCTGACGCCTTGTATGACACTGGAAACTTGCTACAGTGGTTGCTCATATATTCCACATGGGAGCTGGCATAGGTACAGAGCTCTGTTTTTCCTCCATCCTCTTCCCCTTTCCTCTCCCTCCACCCCTGGGTCCCCTTCCCATTTTCAGAAGCTCTGTCTCACTTCCTGTAGTCCATCCTTTATTTTGTTCTTTATATATGGGATTTGCATGTAGGAGACAACACAATATTTAAGCTTGTGTGTCTAGTTTATTTCTTGTCTCAGGGTGCATCTTTTCCCGCAGATGCTCAAGTTTGTCGTGTTTCATGGCACAGTCTTATTCCATTGTGTGTAGACAACTTTTTCTACCATGCATCTGTTGTTTGATATGCAGGCCACTTCCAAGTTTAGCTATTGTGAATGTGCTGCCATAAACATAGGTGTGTGCTTGTATCACTGAAATACATCTTTAACCTACTGGAAAATACCTAGAAGGAGAATAGCTGCATAAATGGAATTACCCTATGTTATTTCTTACCTGTCCTAGAACTTGAAAAGACCAAGAATTAGTTGTTAAAGAGTTTGAAATAAAGGACTGACCATGAATACACATGATGAAAAGTGCAGATTGTGTGTTAGGATTAAACAGGCAGTCTTACGCCTTTGCCTGGTGTGGGAAGAGTCTGAGGAGTATGGCATGACCAGTCTGCATTGGCAAGTTATTAGGTGAACAAATTATAACATTTCTTTTTCTTGGTCAGGGAGGGGTTGATAGAGGTTGTGACCATCAGTGATAGGTTATTAATAATTTATAGGGTAAAAGGCTCCTTGCCTCTGTAAAGGGAGTCAGGGCTCAGAATGGCCATTTGACAAGGACCAGCCAGTCCTGTATTGCCATGTTTCTGCCCTTCAGTTCTTATCTGTGGGTCAGATGCTTTCATTTACTTGGCAAATTAAAAAGTTACATGTGCCACTAGTTGGTGTTGACTTGGTCCTCAGTTTTTTAATTTAATTCTTGTCACTATTTTGGTCACAAACCAAGTTGGTTAAGAACTGAATCAAACTCAATGGTTAGGTTGGGTTCAGTGTTGATCTTACGGGGAAATTTGATTCAGGTCTCATCCAGTTCCATTTGTAGACAGATCATGGAGAGAATTAAATTTGTACACCGAGGCTTCACTACACATGCAGTTTACTGAGACAAGTGCATGGCACGTAGTGGGTAGTGGATGCTGAGTGTTTGTTCATTTATTTTCTTTCAAAGCCCCTGGGTTTCTCCCTGGTGCACCACCTTGTCTGCTTTCATGCTCTGCCGTGTACTGCTCTTCAGGATATGTTAGGGCAGCACACCTGATCTACAGTAAACTGAAATTTTAACATACACTTTTTCTATTCCAAAAAGTACAAACAAGGATAAGGAATAGAAACAAAGCAAGACCGAAATCCACCAGGGCTAACCCTAAATCCCATGGTTCCACTCCTAGCAGCCTGACAGTCTGGCAAATTGTGAACCCTGCAAGACCGAAATCCACCAGGGCTAACCCTAAATCCCATGGTTCCACTCCTAGCAGCCTGACAGTCTGGCAAATTGTGAACCCTGAAGTGCTTGGGCGGCCCCGCCCCAGAGGCCCTGCTGGTGGTTGTAGCTCCCATGGCTTCTCTCTTGGGCCTACTCTGTTTCTGCCTTGCAGTTTTTCAGATGATCCATATTCCAGGCCTCACAAAAATTCTGGGTCTCCATGGTACCTTCGGCTTCATGTCCACAGCTTTATATGCTCCCATTCCAGGGGCACAACTGCCTGTCATCCCAGGCCTTCTTTTAAAATACAGGTGGAAACCTTTCTGACTCCACAATTCTTTCTTTTCTTAGGTTGCTAATATAACATTTATTACAACAGTGCTATGGCTTAACAGAAATAGAGAACTGAAGAATTAAATTCGCGTTACGTAAAACCTCAACTAAAACCTATAATTGTTAGCTAGCTAAAAGCCTGGATCTTGCATTTACAGCCATGTGCATGACCCCAAGGTCTGCTGCCAGTTGGAGCAGTAGCTAGGCTTCCTTCTCCTCACTGCCACAGGCCAGTGCTGATGAACCAGATCTCAAGAAACAACTCCCAGGCTGCTGCCATGCATTCTGGAGCTCGGGGCTCTAGGGCTCTTCTCGAGGTCTCTCCCTTGTGCACTTTGAGGCTGCAAAGGGTGGGTGCCTCCCACTTATGATAACCTCAGGTCATCTTTTCTGTTGTCTTCTTAAATTGCTGGCTTTTTTTTTTTTTTTTTTTTTTCTTGTTTGCCTTTTCAGTGACCAGTTTCTCCTCTGTTCCTTCTTTGCAGGTCACAACTTTACTGACACTTCCTTTCTGGCCAAACATAGCATTTTGAATCATTCCTTTGGGTTCCTTGCTCTTGATTCTCAACATATCTTACTAAAAGTCCCCAACAGTAGCTATGCTGCTGTCTTCAACATTAGACTGCCTTGAAATTTTTTCTGCCAGATTAGTTAGTCCACACTCCTTAATTGTCATCTCAGACAAAAATCTCTAGACTGAAGCAAAACACAGACAAGCTGCTGCCAAGACATAACATGCATCATCTGGAATCCAGCATCCAGTACAGTGCTTCTTCCACGCAGAAACCTCCTGAGCCTGTTTTTTACTTGCAGAACTTTTATCAGCCTTCTGGTTTTCTGAGCTCTGAGCAGAATCTCCCATCAGGTACAGCCTTAGGTGTACCAGCTCTACTGTTTCAGTTGGCATCTCCAAACCTTTCCTAACAGTTCACTTTCCACAAGCTGATTTCAAAGGCTCTATAGCCAGGAGCCTGTTACCAAATTCTTAGTTACTTTTCTTATTGCTGAAACAAAATACTGAAAACCCACAGCAAAAGGGGAAAAGGTTTATTTAGCTCACACTTGGTAGGGGTTTCAGTCCATAATCAACTGGCTCCAAGGCTGTGTAACATAGCAGAAAGCATTCCAGGGGACAAACAGTACATTGCAGGCAGGAAGTAGCAAAGCAACAAGGGCTGACTATGGTCCTTTCTCTCCCTTATGCTATCTAGGCTGCTTAGTGCAGGTGTCACTCATACCCTTAATCTTAGTGCCTTTGAACCTAGCCTTGCACCAGTCATATATCAAGAAGCTTCACAGCCACATAATAATTCACACACTTTAGGCTTGTAGTGACTGTCTGTGACTTCAATTTTATGCTAGAAACTGACCCCTAAATATTACTAGAGCTGGACTGTCTAATGTCTTGATGCCCTGCATTCAGTTTCACTTTACTGGCAACATAGCAGTCTAGGTATTCCTCTATAGATTCTCCCCCTCCTTGTTGTCTAGTTGTGCAGTTTTAATTGGTGTAAGCTCCACTGGAATTCTAGTCAGGAGCTAGTGTTTCCAGAAGACAGGTCACTGTGCTTACTGCCCACCCCTAATAAGTCATTTTGATTGGTTCAACAATGAGCATATTTAACCAGTTAGACCCAGGGATACTCAAATGAACTCTGCTGGGCTTTCTGGGAAAGAAAATGTTCCTTTTCTGGATATGCAGCCACAAATGAACTTCTATCTTTCCTTAGAATAAAACCCATATTTCTTCAGCATAAGTGATAGAATGTGAAGTCTGGAATTGTGGCAGCAACAGCAGAGAACCTGAAGCCACTAGGGATGGGTGGAGGGATGGCAGAAGAGTGATAGTGGGGACCAAGGAAATAAGTGGAAATTTAGGGATCAGATTTCACCTGACACTTATAATTCTAGTTTTCCATTACAGAGTACATTTCTTAAAATTTGTATTGGTCTGGGTTGGGTTTTCTGTTCCTTGCAGTATAAAAACCCTAACTAAGTCTGGTAAATAGCATAGCGTAGTCAATCACTGGCCCCAGAACTGTGTCCTAAGGAAAGCCTTGGTGTTACTGTGGAATGATGGGTGTGAACTGACAGGGCCAAGGGCAGGTTCTTAGGAAGATAGGTAAGAAACTTGGGGTTGATTTCCACAAGTGATGCCAAGAATGAAAAGAAGGAAAGCCAAAGACACAGCTGGACAGTTGCTATAGGAGGAGTTCCTGATCAGCATATAGAAATGTGTGTGTTAACATCAAGAAGAAATGGCGGAATAGTAATCAGACATTTATAAAACAGAAGCTGCTTGGTGCTCTAGTCAGTTAAGTAATCAGGAAGATTTTAGCCACCAATGGACATTACAATCTTCCTCTTTTTAAAAGGGTACTTAGGTTCAATAAGGTAAAATCACCTTCACCAGAAAGGCATAAGAATAATTGTTCTTTCACGTTACTTTATTTGGCACATACTACAGAAGACTACTATATTTGTTCCCCTGCCTTTTCTAGGTCTCTTGTTTAGTAAGCAATAGCTTACTTTAATTTTAAAGATCACAATTAAATGTTCAGTTTTGATTTTAATATTAGAGCTGAGACATTGTCAGGTGGTTTCTTTTTTTGTAAGTTGATAAATAAAACCAAAAGAAAATAGACTGAGACCTTGGGGGTAGGGAAATATTTATCTTATTAAGAAAAAGAATATCCTGTCTTTTTCTATGTTGAACATAAAAATTGTTTTTTTCTATATAATACTGAAATATTTAGCAATCCATAAAATATAGGCATTTACATTAAAATACAACCTTAACTACAGTCCTGTAATTTTCACCTAGACTGTGCAAAAATATGGTGCATATATGTAGATGAATATTAAGGTAAGTTAGACCACTCCACATTCAAATGGAAATGCAGCATTACATACGATACAATAAATATCTAGAACATCAAATGTACAAATTGATCATTAATCTGATTTAAATTCTTTTTCCAGTTAAGACTTTTACTATATAATTTATTACAATAACCTTATGAGTTAAGAAAACTAATGTAAAAAAATGAATTCAATCTGGCTACTGAAATAACACACATCTCATTATTTTGCAGCACATTTTAATCTATAACAAATTTCATTTTGGCAAGAAATACACATCCATATAGCTAATTGCTCGATTGCCTACCTTTTTTTTCCTCAATATTAAAGATGTTAGTGTTAATCATGAAAAGCAAAAGAGGCTAATCTTATTGCCTTAGATTTTGGGTTTTGGTAATAAATGTCCTAAGTTGTAATATATGATGTATAACTTAAATACTGTACTTACAAAATATAAATCTTTTTTAGCAAAATACTATACAAAATACTGTTTTTTATACATTTAAAGGATGTTTTCTTTACAATGTATGAGAGCCCATTATAATTTTTCCCACATATTTTTAGGGTCTCCCTCCCTCTATACCTTAGAATTGATTGTTTTTAACAGTGAACACTGTAAGACTGTTACATACTTATGGAGGTTTTTCTAGGCAAGTTATACTGTATACTTAAAATCCAATTGATTTTGTTTCTGCATTTTTATCCTTTTTTATTGCCACACAATTCTACTGACTACTTTTTAGAGATATTGTATCATTTATAAAAGTTCTTTGCAACTGTTTTTTTGGTGTGCATAAAAGGACAGGTACCCACCACTTAGATTAACTTTTCAGCATCTGCTCATGCCAAACACTTTGTGTAATTTTTTTCAGTTAAAATACTGAGAATAAATGACATTCCTGTGTATGTTCTTTTCTCCTGTAGGAGATGTCTAAAAATGAATGATATTCACCACCGTTATTGATTTCCATAACAGACCCATAGCAGAGGATCTTTTCCTGAATACAGGCCAACTCTTTCTTAGCAAGTGGGTTTGTCCTCCTTATATGTCAACCTGTATCCTCCAGATCAACCAAAGATAAATGGGGATGTTTTCAACTTTAAAATCTCAAGAAGTCTGAAGGAGTGATGTGTGATTGGATGTCACTCAGGCAAAGCAAATCCCAAATAGGCCAGACATCTGGAAATTCCAATACAGAAGTCAACTTCCCCAACTCTGCAGAATAAGAGGCATTCTTTGGCTTGTAATCTCATCACGTTGCTGAGGAGTCTTGTTCAGGGCTATATGGAATGGTCACTTACAAGTGTGGACGTCTGTCATGCTTTCACACCTCCTGCAGCGGACATAGCAGCACCAGACGAACTTACACTCACACCTCTCCACGTGCCTGACCACGTGAGTGTTGTAGCCTCGGCCACAGCAGAGGAGGTTGCAGCCATCTGCACCTTCTGAAGTACGGTTGCACTCCCTGCCTTGTGTCCCTGGGATTCCCAGCTTTTTATCCTCCACACAGTAGTTGGGAGATTTATTAATGTAGAGCAGGTCATCCTTGTGGATTGGTATTTTCCTCTGATCTTTGTCTTTCCTTCGCATCTTTCTCTTTATTTTGTCTGATACCTGGATACTATTTTCATATTTATCTTTTAACAAATGGCCAATCTTTTCGAAAGAAGACATGGTTTTCCAGCATGTTTTCACAGCACAGGAGCCAGAAACTCCGTGGCAGCGGCAGTCTACTGACATCAACTTGGCAACAGCCTGAAACCAACAGTGATTATGTTCAAATGACATTCATTGAGTGCCACACTCAACAACAGAAGCACAACCAACCTAATCACTTAGCATCTATTTCTACCTAAACAAAAACAATGGTTTTAAGCATGGGGAATCTTTAAGGGTATGTAAGGTTCAAACACTTTGTCTGTTAGTTTTGTCTAAATGTCTTGACCTTGAACAACAAACCTTTCCGCACTATATTGAAAGTTTTAGTAGACCAGGTTGATATTATTATCAGAGAATATCTGTGATACTAAAGGGAAATTATTCCCATTTCCAGTATCCTAATCAATCTGGGATGTAAGGGGAAGCTCATGCCTAACTGTAAGATTCTGATACAGTTCAGCACCTTACTACTCAACATAGCATTCAAAGATCAATAACCTCTACATGATTTTTGAGAAATACACTCAAGCCCCCTTCCTACAAAATCAGAAGCTACATTTTATGTAAAATTCCTCAGGTGATTCTCAACCATATTAAATTTTTAGAAGCACTCACATAGCTGATATAACCATACATCGATGAAATTGCCCTGAAACTTTACAAGTACCTGGTGCTCAGACCCTTGAGATTCTGGCTTTACCTACTCAAGTAAACTGATCAGATGATTTTAATGATATCCAGTAATGACATTGAACTGATGCAGTTAGAAGGTCTTAGGTTTGATCATTATAAAAGGCATGGGCAGGCTACCCCATTCCAAATAATATGGAAAACGCTAAATAATCAAGTTAGACTGATCAAAATGAAGAGGAAGAACTAGATTTCAAAAGGTCCCAGGCTCTAACCTCTCACATACCAAGCTAGCCAACATAGCTTTCTTCAGTCCCCAGATGATGGCAGAACAGAACAGTATATCATCAGGACTAGCCATAGCATTGATACTCTGTCAACATACTAGGTAAAATGAAAAATAGGTCCATCTATTCAATAACTTATATATATATATATATTCTCACCAAAGGAAGGAAAACCTTGCAGTTTAAATTTTACTTACCATTCTTATCAAAACTATAAAAATCACAAGTCTCTATAATTTGATATTTTGTACCAAATCCAACAATGACATGGTTATGGAATTACATTTTCTAAGAAAATTAACAATTTTTTGAACTGTCTAATGACCCTGAATATTGCAAACAATAAGGATTTATTTGGAACCTTAAATAAAAGCAGATGGTACTGATTTGTACAAGGTTTAATACTTCGTACTAATATTTAATACTTACAGTCTGTTCTTTATATACTGCAGCACATATTGTCTTTTTGAATTTATAAAACCAAGAAGCTAATATCAATTTCTTATTAACCTGCAGTAAAATGTATACTACAGTGATGTACGCACAATTCATAAGTGGCACTCAGGCTTATTTCATTTAATTTGTAGGATCTGATATTCAGAAAGTAAACAGTTCTCTAAGATGCTATGGGCAAAACATGTTCAAATTAAGTGATCTGCTAACCTTTATCCAGATTTCCAGTACTTGATGCATATGAACAAGAGATCTCAACTAGTGCTAGACAGCATTAAAAGAAATTGTCTAACAAAGTTAAAAATTAGGAAAAAAAATAGAGAATGTGTGTTGTGTGTTTAAACCTGATCAAGGTTCCTGACAGTCATCGCTTAGGAATGTAAAGCTCCCATTTTCTATGGGTCATGGCTGAGGAGCTGATTTCCTTTCCTTAAGCTCTTCAGACACCATGTAAGGTCTGGGCTACTTGCAAGGCCTCAGGGACAGAGCAGATGCTCCCCCAGTGCTGACTGAATAATGAGCCCACTCACTGGAGCCCTTCTAACTCATCCCTTCTTGGTAAGTTGATCTTGAGGAAGGGACACAAATCCCCTTTGAAAACAAAGGTCAGGAGGGACAGGGGTACAGGGAGAGTTTGAGCCTCAGAGGCTTCTCCTCCAGTCCTGCTCTCTATGCCTTATCCATGACAGTAGCAGTCCACAAAAGTGATAGATTGCTTCCCAGATTCAGATTCAACTTCAGATTCACTGGATGAAACTGTATCTGAGTTTTAGGAAATTTTTCCCACTCTAAAACACCAACTCTTTTAAATATCTAGAGTATAGAATTCTAGTGACACTTATAAAAAGTTTATTCTATAACTTTTAAATTACACATGGCCCTAGCAATAGGTTTGAGAAAAGAAACTATTTTAAATATCTATAGTCCAGATATTATTTTTCTATGTTAGATTCTACATATATAAATGAACTTAAAGGAAAATTCCAATAATTTGTCATCTAAGTGGAATGACTTCAGCCTTTCTAACACTGCAATGATAGAACTTGGCTGAATCAAAGCAATATAATCACCAACTAGATTTTTATGAAGTGCAATTTGAGGTCACACACACACAAAGAATTATAGAACTTAGTCTTTCTCAGAGTTCATTTTCATAAGTTATTTTACTTGATTTAGGAAGAAACACTTTGTACCTAGTGGGTAGTTAATAGATAGGAACTCAGTTATGATTCCAGTTTTTCAGAGAAATAAACAATGTGGTTAAAACACTTGTCTTACATATTTTGGTGATACATGATATATAGTCTTTATATGAAACAAGATATTTTAGTAGAATGGAGTGAAATGAAAGTGGAAAATGTAAGTGTATTTAGGGAAATCTCAGGAACCCTTAAAAAAAACAACCCACCAAGAAATATATCTGTATCTTTTTTTGCCAGGGTTCTTAATTAATGTTAAATAGTCATTTTGAGCTCCAGTGGTATTTTGTCATTTTCTGGTAACAAAAAGTAAGAGATACAGCATCTGAGACAGTTCTATGTGGTTATGAGGAATTCCTTCCTCTACTCTACTTGAGTTGTTAAGGTTTATAACGATATTAACAGAGGAATGTTTTGTTAACTATTGCAAACAGATGTGCACATTTTGGTGAACATTTTTAAACTATGGGAGAGCAATTAGGAAGGTGGGTGTCACTTTAATCTACTGGAATCTTCACCTACATTTTGGTTTGATAAATTTCTGATGAGGTAGTTTAAGGACTGATGGATCTGTAATTTTAACTCAAAGGCAGGAGGAGACTCTTCCAGCATATTGCTTTAACCTGACTTACAGGACTGGCCAGAAAAACATTGCAGCGTATTTTGTAACTAACATTTCATTTTGTCAATAATTGGATGAACCATTCAAGACTGATGAAACTTGCAGTATAAGGTCAGATGGGTGTATGTGGCATTCCTATGTCTCTGACCCATTTTGTCCTTTTCTGCCCCCAAAGACTTTATATTTGAACCTGCTAAAAAGCAAAAGCACTTACATGTTGTTCAACTACTTATAAATATTCTTGAAACAGGTCAATGAATTTGGGGCTGGCTCTTCCCACTTTGTTGAGTTACTCATCATAAAACAAATTATGGGGTAAGGAAACTTTTAAGTTTATGAGGTGGGCATGGTAAGAATGGAAATATTTTAAGCACACCAAAAGAAATACCCATAAATATTCCAAGTCACATTATTCCCAGAAGTTCTGCCCTTAGAAGACATCACATCATTCTGTCAACCAATCACCATCCAGCTACATTATTCTTGGAGTCATAACTTTAGGAATGGTGTCAGAAACCAAGTGGGAATTAGAGTATTTAAGGTCAGTGGTTAGAAAATCATCTATCCTGCTCATAACACTACTAAGCGCCAGTACCCACATTTCTCTGAACACACTCCTACATTTCGGGTTTCAGATCTTGAGACTAGAAAAAAGTAATTCAACTGAATACAGACCTTAAACTTTACTCACACAAATGAGCATAATAGATTTAATTCTAATAGCCAATATTAAGAATTGAGTTGTCTGCACTTTCATGTTAGGTAACAACCTGCAAACCTGCTTTTGGTTTTAGTTTGAGTTTGTTTGCTTTACCACCAATGGAAAGAAAAATACAAAAATGTTTTGAATTGTAATACTTCATGAGAAAAGAATAACAAACCCCAAACTAGTACTCTCAAAATAACCAGATAAATATTTTTAAGATTCCACCTAGAACAATGTGAGGAAAAAAGAAGGGAAAAGACTAAAGTTTACACAAAATATGTACATATATTTAAAGAGTGAATTATTTCTACTCAGGCTGAATTAGAGTAAAAATTTACATAAGATGAAGTACATTTTGCTAACAAGGAGTGAGTTAAAACTGATATTGAATAGTTGTATATTTTAATGAAATCAGAACATAAACAGTAGTTCAAGATCAACATTAGCAGTTAGAGACGCAAATAGTGCTGGATTCTTTGAAAAAGCACACAAAATGAAATAAACACCGAAGAGATACTCAATATTATTTTTACATATGAGACAACTCTATAAGAAAATTATAATATGAGCTTATGAGTATTGATTTGTTGGTTATATTTTTTTATTACTACAGAATTATTTCAAAGATGGCTTAAAAAGTTTTAAGTTACATACTGATGATATTCATTTAACTATCTTTCTGTAAAATACATTAATTTGACATATCTTGACTTTTTCTAGTCTTTTACTAAAATAAAAAGAACACATTAATTACATTTAAATTTTATATTAATGTTAGAAATTATAAATATTCTTTTATTTAGATAATATTTAAACTATAGTAATATCTCATTCATTTTGTAATTTAACATTTTAAGGCAAAGAGACATGTGCATAATTATGGTGGTAGGCAAGACTTAGATAAAATACGCTTTAAAATGTCTAAATAAAATTACAGAAACTTTTGTATCTATTTACTGATTTTCCTGCTTTCTACTTCGAATTGAACATTCAAATTAAATTGAAAATTTAAATTTGATTTTGCAAAGTTACAATGATACTTTTTCGGCGTTTACCATTTTGTGTTTTAAATGAAGGGAGTTGAGTAAAGGAAATTGGCTAGAACTTGCAACTCTTTTAAATGAGTCCCATTTATTCATCTGCCACAAATGTAAAACAAATGCAACATATACTTTAAATGTTCCTAAGAGATACTACAACTTGTTTTAATTTACTTCAGGAAAATATGGCAGACTGCAATGACCACTTGGGGACCTTGTAAAAGGTTATTGGACATTTATAATAATACACTATATGTGCTAATACTCCTGTCCTAAAAAGTTTATGATGACATAGAAAATGTAGTCATTAAATAAGATGTATGTATTTTAAGCAATGTCCATATAAAGTGCCAACTAACTCAGCTATATTGCAGAATTCAAACTTCATCATCATTTGATAATATAAATATATTAAAGTTTTTAAGCTACACATACACTCTATTTTAGGAAAAACATTGTAGAAAGCAAGAATTTCTGAAAGAAATTAACTAGGTAACAATTCTTCAGATTTGCCCTCCTCAATCTGTTTTAAAATAGCTATAATTTAAAATAGCTATGCATGCATTTAACATAATTAGAGTTTCTTTACTTTTATGTGTATTCTACGCAAAATTTAATGAACTTTCATTGCTTTACAACTAATTCCCTTAAAATTACTCTGCCTTGCAAAAAATAATTAGCTAGTCATTGTGCTTTCTCTAAGTATTTGCTAAAGAAAATAAGACATCATGTTTGGGATCAATTACCCACTAAAAACTGGATTTTGAAAATACAGTCAAAATTAAAATTAAGGGGAAAATACTTTGATTCAGCTCCACTAAAAAGATAGATAGGCCAAATCCTATTCTGGCTTTGCCACTAACCCGATAAAGGCATTTGCATGTGTCTTATTTTATGATTCATGTTTTAGATGTATAAAACATACAACCACATTCTCTTACAAGATTCAGCTTGCATTAGATATAGAACTTAAGTTAAACCAATGTGGTCAATACACAGGAAGGAGTATTTATGCTGCCAGCATATATTCCTTAAATCGTTTGTATGGATTTTGCTAGCAGTGTAACCCGACATTGTTTACATAAGGACCCTGGATTTTTATTTGGTCTTCGAACACATACCTGCCTTCCAGCTTCGTTGTTGTGCAGGTTCACTGCTGCCAGTACCTTGCTGTCTTTTGCTGTGCTGTTTCTGATGGGCAAATCCAGGAACTTCCTGCTGAACCACATGCCATACTGGACATCGTCTGAGCAGCCCCCCCAGTGCCAGCCTTCACTTGTGGAGCCACCATTCTGCAAGGTGGTGTCACACGAGCATTCCGTCATGTTTCCTGCACTGCAGGACCTGGTCACAGAGTGTACCAGGCCTGCAGCCATCACAGCATAAATAAATGCTGTCTCCTTGGTGCCTAGAATAAAACATAAATTGCTAAGTCAGAGAACCATGTCGCCTTGTGTTTATGTTCACATAACTCTTACAAGGTAAGTAATTTTTCAGTAGTCTTTAATCAATGTTTTAAGGAGTGCATATTTAAGAAGTAGCTCTTTTATTGTTCTAGTCTTTATAAAAACATTCATTTTCAATATTCCACTTGAAGGCTTTGTTTTTCATATAGTGTCCTTATATCTTGAACAATCTTTCTAAAATTTAAAATAAAATTTAAAATTTTTAAAAATAGCTTAGCTTTGAATAATAATAGCTCAATAATGTTTTAAATCTTTTACCCTGATACTATAAGTTGTAGTAACCCAAACGAAACTAGATTACTTTTCCTTTTAAATTTAAAACATAACTGGCTGAACATTTTGGTATGACTTTTGTTTGCATAGATCATATTTATCAGAATGGAAATGGAAATTATGTGAAGACCAAGCCAATTTACAGAGAAATGCTAGTTTACTTTCACATTAAAGAGTAGACAATTTAGGAAAAACAAACAAACAAACATTGTTAATAGCAGCCCCTGATCACAATATGAAGCTGTTAGAGTTTTATATAGTACCAGCTAATCTTTTTGCAGTCTTAAAGAAACAGTAAGATAATTAAAATAGCACTAGCCAAAGGGCGGGGAGGAAGTATCATGGAAAAGTATTTTATTGGAGTAGTTGTATTTAGCACTGTTACAGTAGCGTTTGTGCTAAAACTCTTTAAAAATTAAAGTTCAACTAAAATATTAATAAATTAGTCCAGAAAGGATTTAGCAGGCAACTATATTATTTTTTTCCTTTCCAGATGTTTAGATTGGAGTAGAAACAGTTTCGTGTCCGTTGTCCAATAAACCTTTTCATCAGCGAATGCTTCTGGATTTCGGCAGCTGTGAGGAGCACATCTTGCTCCTCTTTCTTTGCTCTTCGGCCCCCTGCGGGGTCAGGGCACTCTTGAGAGGCTGTGAGGTCTGGACACGGGCGGGGGCAGTGCCTTGGCGACCGCGCGTGTAGGCACCGTGTGCGGGAGGGTCAAGGCGCAGGGAGAACGGAAACGAACTGGAAAAAAGTGCACCTTCCCGAGTCCGCGTCCTAAGATGCTTGAATTTGCTGTTATTCCTGGAACGGTCTAGGTCCCTTTAACCTTCATGCTCACCAAGTCCCTGCGCACGTGGAACGAAAACTTTATTTTATTTCGCTGAGGCTTCCTGTACCGCGGGAGTGCGCCAAGGGAAGGAGAGAAGGAAATGAAATCGGAGGCGAGAGCTAACGGGACCGCAGTGAAGTCGGCGGCACCGGGGTAGTGCGGGACAGAGCCCCTACAGCTGCCCTTGGCCGTGCACCAGGGCCCCCAGAGTCGCCGGCGTGGGGGCTCCGCCTCAGCAGCCACTCGTGCAGCCGCGGTGCGCAGCCCAGCAGATTAAATCGAAGCAGATGCGGCTGCCGCCGCGCTCCGGGCCGCCGACCTCGTGCTTCAGCCCCGGAGCCTCCCGCGGGGGGCGCTGCGCGGGCCGGGACGGCGGGCGGGGGGCGGGCGGGGGGCGCCCTGGGCCTGGGCGTCGCCCCTGCTGCCCGCACCTGCAATCCCAGCTCCCTGCCCTTCGCGGTCCCTTCCCGGATCTGGAGAGCCGCGGGGCCGCGCCAACACCAGTGGCTTCACCTGAAGAACCTGGCGGAGGTGGCCGCCCTCGGACTCCCCGTCCCCCGCGTCCCGGACTCACCGCTGCTCAGTTCGTAGCCGAAGAGGGGCGCGGCGCCGAGCGCGTTTCCCGCGGCTGCGGCCACCTCGCAGTTCCAGCGCTCGTGCCGGAACTGGCTGCGGCACTCCTGGATGCCCAGGCGGGCGCCCTCGCGGATGCTGGGCAGCAGGTAGGGCTTCCTCTTGCACAACTCCTTCTGGCGGCTGTTCAGCGGCAAGTTGGCGCAGCCCAGCTTCTCCGGAACCCCGAAGGAGGCGATGCCCAGCCACCTGCGACATGAGGCCCCCCAGTGTCAGACGCCTCCCCGCTCTCCTCCCCGACCCACAGGCTTTCCTGAAGATGAGATCGCCCGTCCGCGGGGCTCCGCCCCGCCGCTGCCTGCCTCCGTGCCAGGCTCCCCCGGGCTGGGCGCCCCTTCTCCACGGAACCCTCGTGCCTCTGCTGACCCCGTACTCACATCCAGCTGCCGTGAGCTCCGCAGGGGAAGAGCGCGAGCAGAGTCGCCCACAGCGCGCACAGGCGGGGCAGGGCCAGGAGCGCCGCTCTGTCCATGGCCCCGCATGGAGTCCCCAGCGCCGCTCGCTGCTCTTCGCCCAGCCTCTCCAAGGCCCGCAGTGCTGAGGTCAGCTCCCCCACACCACGCTGTCCCTGGGCCTCTTTCTCCTTGTAGAAAACATAAAAAGTCCACCAATGCTAGCGGCTCCCAGCAGCCTCCAGGCCCGCCTGAAGAGAGAGCAGCTGCAGGGACTGGGCTGGACCCCTTCCCGGGCGCTGAGGCGGAACTGTGCTGGAGGCAGGAGCGTGCCTAGCTTTCCAAGGTGAGAAACTTCTGTTGATGTCTGTGCTTCTCCATCGCCCCCGGCTTCTCCCATCTCCTCCCTCTGACCGCGCCTGGCTCCTGATTGGCCCAGATGCAGACCGCATCTTATCATCCCGAAACTTCAGGCTCCCATTGGCTGAGTATGGGCTCAGCAAGGCGCTCTGAGCTTGTGCCTCCAGGACAGCTACTTCAGACCAGGAGGGGGTTCGTGACTTTCCTCCTGTGATAGCCTCCTCCGTGCAAGTTGTGGCGGGCTTGACGTGACTCAACTACTGGTAGAGGAGCCTCTGTCTTGGCAACCTTGGGTCAACACAAGGGTTTCATGAGAAGCATTTCAGTTTTACCCACCGGCTTCATCTGGAGTGGATGCAGAGTCTCTCCCCTCCCTTCTTTTCTCTCCATCTTTCAGGAGAATAATCAGAATTGAAAGGAAGCAAGTTGACCTTCCAAACACTTGCTAGAGGACTCCTGTGTGAGGAGAGTTTTACAGAGGAGATAAAGATGCTGTGGGATTTAACCTCCTCGTCATTTAGTACGCATTTGCTTTTAGGTAAAGGGGAGATTTCAGCCACTTAATTTACAGTATTTCAGTTGTATTCATGATTTTCTTTTTGTATTATTTCCCAAAGTGTTTGGCACGATCTAAGTAAAACTGGGGGCCACTGAATGGAGCTTCTACGTGGAAGCTTAATAGATGAGGATTATGTACCCACTCTTTTTCCTCAGCCTTGCATTGGTTCCAAGGGAGGGCTATAAGCTGAAAACCACCCAGCAACAACAATTTAGACACCAAATATGTCCAGTGCTGCAGGAGCTTATACAGACACCTTTCCCTCAGGTGTGCCAACCAGCGTTGTGCAGGAAAGTCTAAAACAAAAAAGACTGGAACTTATCAATGAAAGAATATCCACAGGCTGGCAGAGCATGCTGTGGGGCAAAAGGTACTCCAGGTGCAGGAGATGTTCCAGCAGGTGATGCCTTTGCCAGATTGGTTAGCTGGGGTTTGTAAGGTGCAAGGCTTTTAGGAGAGCTCTGAATGCAACCAGGGAGGTTTAGCTGTAGTGCTAGCACTGCTTCATGTATGTAGATGGAAAAAATGTTTCTGAAAAACACACCTGTCCCCCCAGGATTTCTGAAGTTCTAGGAAACACTTGAGGTGGCCATATCAGATCAGTAAGTACCCAAACCAGTTCACTTGCATATAGACTTCTCTAACATTTGTTTTGTATTCCTGATATCTGCCCACAGCAATGGAAGGTTATTGAAATATCCCTTCTGTCCCATTCACTCCTTTATCCAAATACTTTGTGAGTGTACACTATGTACCAGGTCCTAAAGCCACATTGTAATTTTTTTACAAAGCCAAGTTGATGATAGGGTGTAGTTACTGATCCAGAAATATTTTTGGCTAATGGCTGGTGGCCTCTCTGAAAACGAGCCTTCATTCAAGCTCACTTTGCACGGTGAGCTTCTCCAAGAGGGACCATGGTGTATTCATTGCTGTACCGCTGCCACTGGGCCCAGAGTACAGGATTCTGTTTTGAAACACAATTTATTGAGTGGATTAACATGATGGGGAACATCCTGAGTAGATACCTAAGTGGCCTAAGTGCTAGAACTGGAGAAGTTTCTTCCTTTTGAGGGGAATTGGAGGGGGTGCAATCTTTGGATTAGTGGGAGCAAGTGGAAAACAATAGTCACTTATGATGTTTTAAGACCAACAATGGCAAATGTTTCAAAGCAGCTGTTTAATTTTTTTCATTGAAAACTACAAATTGGGCTTCTGTTATGGATTTAAAAAAGAATAGTATTAAATTCCATGGTTGCAGAATTCATAGTCTACTTGGCAAGACACACAATTGAACATGCAATGACAGTACAGTGTAACATGTGTGTGTTGGGGGGTAAAGTGTGCTGCAAACACACATAGGAGATTATTTAATCTGGTCTTGGAAGCAGAGGTAAGGATCACCTTGAAATTTTCCTTCATTATTGTTTTCTGGATACAACACTATCCACAACTTTTGAGGGAATAGAGTATGCTATTCTTAGAGGCTAGAACCACTGAGTCAAACACTTTCGGGTCCAAGTTCTGGACCTATTTTACATGGTGTAGGAACTTCTAGTCCATTCCTTCTCTACTTCTAAAGCAAAGGAAATCAATGTTCAGAGTGGCTTCTCCTGAAGAAATAGATGTTTTATTCAGTTAAACAGCCACCTGAGTGCTGGTCAGATATCATGAAATACATGCACTTAGAGCCTAGAATATGGCTCAGATTCCCTCTCCCCACCTCCTCAGATCTTTCACCCACTCTCTTCACACACAAGATTCCAGCCTTACCTCCAGCAACTGGTGCTAACGTTACAGATGAAGGAATTAATATTTCTGCTAATAAGTATAAGAACTAAAACTCAAACTTACTTTAGAAGCCTTGTTCCTTCCATATACTGCTGTATAACCTAATCAAAACTACTACCACTACTTTCTTTTTCCTTGCACAATCCCTCATCACTTAGGCCCTATGTTTGAAACTTCTCATCTGTGTCTCATACTTGCTTCACTGATATCTCCATAGGAAAGTTGCTCTGTTTTATGAAAATAAACAAAACTCTGGAGGGGAAGTCTGACAAAGGTTTACTGAAGTGGATCTTTCTGAGGAGGTCGTAGCAGTCTGCTGCAAGGAACAATTTCCATTTTCCCTCTCTTTGCTGTATGTGTGTTCCGTGGGCTAGGAGGAGCCATGTAGAGAGTCCTGTGTTCAGCTATGTGGAATGCTCCTCAGCAGCTGATAATTTCCAATGACTCATTTCAGCTTAGTGCTTCAGTTTTCCTATCTGTAAAATTAGCAGATGCTCCCTTTCAGATCTGAATCTCTTGTTTCAGTAGCAAAGGCCAGAGGGAGAAGAGAGATATATGTGGCTCACGTCAAATGATTCTGGAATGTGAAAGTGATGTGAAAGCTCTTTTATAATGTGATGTACCTAAATTAATGCAAAGCGTTTCTTTTCAATAGTTTTTAGTAAGCTGTATGCTCTCCATTTAGGTTTGAGGGATAAAGTAAAACATGAAATCTAAACAGATTCAAATTGTTTAACTCTTTAGCCACACACAGGGGCTTCATTTCCTATGTTAAATATTTGGTTGTGTTTTTGGTAGGGAGGACAAATGGTAATGAATAGGGTATAACTTGATGCTGAGTTGTGCTATTCAAGTTTTCTAAATTTCAGATGCTAACAGAAGACCTGAGGTCAATTAAATATTTTAAAGATCATGCCAGGGCTGGTAAGATAGCTCAGCAGACTGAGCACCTGCTTAGGCAAGCACAGGGACTGGGGTGCAATCCCTGGTGTGCATGATGTATTGGGCATGCCCCTGGGCATTCCAAGCTGCTTGAGATCCAATGTGGTAGTGCACAACTGTAATCCCAGCGCTGAAGAGGCTGAAAACAGGATTATTATGAGTCTGAGCTGTGCAGTAAGATCCTGTACCAAACACATAATAATAATAATAATAATAATAATAATAATAATTCATAATAATAAATAGATCATACCGTTAGTCATTCAAGAAATGAGAGAAAATATTCTATCATCTCCCCATCTGAACTCAGCTACAGCCACTTCTACTAATGCTGCTCAAAAACAATACCATGGGTTCACATTTGCACAGATCTCTAAAGTGTGTATGAGTTCTTTATTTCACAAAGGGAAAAGAGAGTACATTGAACTCTTAGTGGGGAGGAAGACATTTTGGATTAATTGGGAAGAGCCCATAAGAAGGGAAGATCCATGTTTCATTACACATACTCATTTCATTCAAGGAGCTCTCTCCAGGGTCTGAGCCTGTGACTATGGCCCTCTCTGGCCAGCGCTGGCAACCGAACCAGTTAAGCAGTTGGCCAACAAAAACTCCCACCTTCCACCCCAGATAGTTGCACGTCACCAGTTTAAAAGCAGGCAAGCCTGTTCCTTCTGTTAGTTTTCTCTCAGGCCCTGGGAAACTCAGCAAAAAAAGTCTGCCTGCACAGATATGCCTTGGACTTTGCCTCTGGCAGCCCATCAGAGGACGAGACTTCTAAGAGCCCTGTTGTAAGAATTTCTGTTGCAGATCACAGAGACTTATGCTCTGGAAACTGATACCAGCAGTACCCCAGCTGGTCTTAACTCCCACGGGGAACAGAAGACCAGAGGTGACTTTTTACATATCTGGGTCCCCATCCATTCTATTTTAAATTCCACCTGGATGGCACAAGTGTGGGACAGAGCACAGGCTTGTGACACTGGCTCTCCAGAGAACACCATTCCACATACCCTGCTGCCCTTTGGTGGCCCCAGAAGCCCGAGGCAATGACAGGCTCAGGGTAGGCGAGGAGACACCAGTGATAATCTCAGGAGAAAGAGCAGGACCTTTGAATATTGGATGGAGCCTTGCTGTTTAAGTTTCCACAAGTACAAATTTTCTTTTTCTTCTTGTCCTAGAACTTAAGGTTGAAGAAGCATCATAAAACTTTAATAGAAAATGACTTATCTTTTGAACAACATTTCCCTGCCAACCTACTTTAAAAAAAAATAAAATTGTTAAAAAGTACTCTGAAGTCTGGGAAAAAAGTTACTCATGTCAAGTATTATTTATAGGCTCTAGGCAGCCTTTTCAGAATGCAGGAACAAAGCAACTGCACGGCTGACAAACAAGAGTGGCAACTGTGGTCCAGAGGACACGGGGAAGGAAGACATAAAACTGAAATATGTGACAAGATGAATTCTTGGAGTACATCTTCAAACAAAATTTCCTGAGTTTTCCCAACTAAAGCAACATCAGCAATTAGTGGATTATTATCAGCTTTAATAAGGTATTAAGAAAATGACTCCAAAAATTCGGAATTTACATTTTATAGCAACATTTATGGAGTAATCCTTGTATCACTTACAAGACAAAAACAAATTTCTCTTCTTGGAGGTTTTTGCTAAAATAGAACACCCAAAATGTACAGGGCAAAGTCCTTTGGAGTCGATTGGATCTCCCTTTCTCTACTGGTAGGTCCATGGAGTGGCAGTTCCTGCTGTGATGCTTTCACTGTCCTTCAGGCCACACTTACCTGGCAGAAATCAGGGAATTCTGACGCTGCTTTCATCTTCCAGGTTTTACCATTTGGTCAATTTAAGCACCAGGAATTGTGGAAGAACATTTTGTTAAGTCTGGCCAGGTAACAAATAGTATTGATATCTACTCATCTCCATCTTTATGCTGAAGTAAATTATATTAGAACTTGAATTATTTCCATTTTCTTGACTAAATTTTTTTATTTATCCTTACATTGGTTTTAAGCTCTTTGGTTGAACTTCTAAAGTCCTTCATGCATTATTTCTTACTCAGTAGTACTCTTTTCTGGTTGTATTCTCTCATTTTCTTTATACTCATTTTCTCTATGTGGCCCAATTTCTTTTTTTTCCTATTCCATAGACAAGGCCTGCATATTTGAATTTCAAGTTGTTTTTACATATATTACATCTAGTCCAGCAGTATTTCTCTCTTTTCCACTTAACTGAAGTTACCCACCCAATTTCTAGATCTTCTGTAACACATTAATAGTGTACCATATTGTGTTTAAGTCTTGCTCAGTCAAATTCCTCCATCACCTAAGATCCTCATTAAAAAATTCATTGCTAGGGCTGGGGAATATCTCAGCAGTCTAAGCACCTGCCTGGCAGGCACAAGGCCCAGGTTGGAACCCCAGTACCCCATACCATGCCAGCCCCAGAGCCTGAGCGCACCTTGCTGGCCTCTGAAACCAGGTGTGGTGGCACATGCCTGCAGGGAGATCACTGTGAATCCAAGCTGTGTAACAAGAGCCTGTACCAGATAAATAAGCAGCTTAAAAAATTTAATTCATTACTAAAAATGCTTTTGCTTTATAACAGTCTAGTATAACTTGGCTTTATTCACCAATTATAAATATCTTTCAACAAAGTGGTTTAGTATCTCAACTCCCATCACCTACCACTGGGCTGAGTGTACAAGAGGCATTAGTTGTGCAGTTGTTGTTCCAATAGGAAAAAAAAACTCTCACAGAAATGGTGGAATCGATGAAGCACTAAATTAGGAGTTGTCAGCACTGACATAATCTACTAACTTGCCATTTTTCAATTGGAAACCCGCCATGTCTTGTACCTGTGACATTGCATTCAAATGCACCATATGATTTATCCAAGGGAAACGCCAGATGGCTATGTCTAAAGTCTTCACAGCTTGGGTTTCTGCTAGTGCTAAAATCAGTTAATAAACTGATACTCTTAAATCTTCCTGACAATCTGTAGCCATGCCTCTTGCCCTCCCAGGTAAGTTTGTTGAGCTTGCCTAATAACTCAGACTCTTGCCAGTGATTTTCCCAGAGACAGCTTTTATTTGAGCAGGCAAGTGCACAGAGCCTGGAGATTTATGAGGCTCCAGAGGCATAAACACAAACTACATGGTAGGTGTGAGGTGTGTTCCAATGCAGCCCTCTCACCTTCTGTTAATGATTATGGGAAGGGAAGCATCAATACAAAACCAGCAACTGGAGGGCTCTCAAGTTCCCAGTACGATGAAGTCTTCTGGTGCCAGACCAACTTTCGGGGTTGTCACATGGCTTAGTGAAGCAGCTTCCAAAATGGGCTGAAAAACCACAGTTTTGATATACTGGGCTCCATGCCAGCACAGAGCCGGAGTCCAGCCGACTGCATAAAAGATTCCAGTTGCTACTTTAGCACCACTGCATTGTCTGAAATTCCCAGGGGACACTAGTGAAACCAGCACCAGGCAAATATAGTGGAGCCACTTTTTAATGCTGTTTTGGGGAGTGAACTAATATTTGCCTTATAGGTTAACTGAGTTATGGCAGGCTTGGGCTGGAAGTTTCCCTTCAGGAACTGATTTGGCCCTCAGCATATCTTAATCTTACAGTAATTGTTGGCAGTCCAGGGTGGGGTTCAGGGCTGGAATTTTACCCTTCGTACTCCACCCCTTCGTTGCCCCAGGGGTCCTGATGAATAAAGCATGTACAGAAAGCACAGAACCAGTTTGGGCAAAGTATCAGCTTTGTCAAGGATAAAACTTCCTACTGTGCTGGACTACACAGAGTGAATTCTGCTATCCTTTCTCCTTGGCCAGGAGACAGAGAGGCTAAGACACTAGAGCTGATATTGTGCATCTACCACGTCTCAGGCCAAGAAGTGAGAGGTCCATGACCAATTATGAGACTTTCTGACCAAAGGGCCCCTGTTATATACTTACTTCACATGCATTCTGAGAAAAGAAGCTAAGAGGTACAACAGGAAATGAAGGGAGAAGCTGGAAGACACAACAGGAAGTGGACGGGACAGTAGCATCCTTGACCTTTTCAGCTTTAGGAAACACAGTGTTAGTTCTGTGGTCCTATTTGCAGTTTCTTTCGATAACACTCATTAATTCGAGATTCCTTTCTACTTCATCATCTCAGGCAAGTGGTGCAGAAGTGACTTGGGTAGCCCAATCACTGTTAAGTTGGATCATATTGAATCACAAAATAATCAAGGAGCTTGAAATCAGTGGGTTACAAGTGAGCAACTCCATGTGTACAGCTGAGCATATAAGCACTAGGAAGTACAGACTCACTTGCTAGTCACAATTATTTGTTTCTAGATCGAGTACATTTTCAGACTAGACTGTGACTGCATCTAAAGAAATATGTTACATGTTTTCAAAAAATTTAAGTCATTTAATAACACTTTAAGACAGGGTTATTTTTAGTGATTACTTTAGTGATTAAAGGTGTGTCTTCCTTGGAATTCAAAAGTAAACAAATAAAGGAGTCAAGAGTCATAAATATATTTCACAGCTGGAGAGAACAGAAGCACTTAGGAAGATTAAGCTTACGTGGCACTGTTTATTTTTTGGGCTTAGTTTTATGCAGTGACCTTCAACAAGTCTTCGAATCTTTCTGTGGCTTTTTTCCCCCTTATTCCTAAACTGAACTATCCCATAGTCTAATTGAGGGCATGTATTGGAAGCCATGCAATTTTACAGAGTAATATAAAGAAAATAATTAATTCTCCCACCAAAATTTTGATAATATCATAGATTTTTTTAAAAGTCTATGAAGTGAAAAATTCTATACATGAATGAAAAATTAGCTTCCCGCTTCCCATGTGCTATCCACCCTTCACAGCGCTAACAACTTGCTGGACTTGCAGCTGATTCAGTATTTTCATCAATTTGGTAAAGACAACATGTACGCTGTTACCTTGCAATTGAAAATCTTAGAGCACTTCTGCCACCTTTACTCGCATCACGCACTTTCTTCCCTGTTCTACCTATTCACCAGAAGAGACATTGCAAAGTTGGGGTTAGAGCAACAGAAGACTTCTGCGTTATCATGGCTCCTCCTACTGTTATTCATCTTTTTTTTTTTTTTTTTTCGGGACTGGGGATTGAACTCAGGTCCTTGGGTTTGCCAGACAAGCGCTTATTCTACTGAGCTATCTCTCCAGTCCTGTTATTCATCTTAAACTCTACCTTATATTACAATTGCCTTCTGTTCTTCCTTTACCCCTCTCCCTTTTTTGGTTAGTTTTTTTTATTGTACTGTAAATTGAATACCTCATTTTATGAATCTTGTATGTTTTTCATTGGGGGCTCACTCTCTTATTCTAATGGGGCACATAGTTTTTCTGAGAAAGTGTATGTAAGAAAAATTTTATGAGAATTTTGTGTGTCTTAAAAATGTGTGTGTGTGTGTGTGTGTGTGTGTGTTTGAGTGTACAAAGTACCACTATTATATTTATAACTTGTGGAAGTATTTATTTATTTATTTATTTATTTATTTATTTTTAGTACAGGGTCTCACTACACTGGTCAGACTTGTAGTGACTCTCGTGTTTTCAGCCTCCCAAGCACTAGGATTACAGGTGTGCCCTGCCACATCCAGTCTCAATCAGTATACCCTGAGGGCAAGTCCAGCACAACACACCAGGGATTGAACCCCAACTGCTGCACTCTGCCTAACCAGGTGCTTTAGTCTACTAAACTATCTGGCCAGCCATGGAGTGATTTATTGAAGTAAATTTAAATATGCATCACCTCAAATTGCCTCATTTTTTGTGGTGAGAATATTTGAAATTTACTCTCAAAAGTTTTAAACACATAGTACATGACATTAACTCTAGTGACCACACTGTGGAGTAGATCTTGGAAAAATGTACCCTTGCATGGAATTGAACCTTTGTACCTTTTCATCAATATCTTCTTATTTACTTCATTTTCAGGCCTCTGGCATCCACTCTTTGCTTCCAGCATTCACATCTGCTTAATTTTCCTTGTTCTTATCACAAACCCAACTCCAGATTTTATGGATTGTCTAAATTTCTTTAGATAAGTTAGAAATGCTATCAACTTCAAAGTTGTGGTATAGTGTCTCACTGTCCTAACCAAGGATGGCTGCTTCCAAAATGCCTAGGGACACTCTTCAGCTTCATGTCAGGGTTCATATTTTCCTTGTAGAAGCCTCATATGGCAAATCTTGTGTGTTCCTGCTTGTAGGAAAAAAAATTATGAGAATTTTATATGTCTTAAAATGGTTTCACCCAGGCTACCTAAGAGTAAACATGGCCTGGGAATGCTAACACATATGTACAGCCCCTGCTACTTAGGGGGCTGAAGCAGAAGGATCACAGGTTAGATCTCAGCCTATAGCTGAGCACCAAAACCCTGGCTTCAGTTCCCAGTACATCCGCCATCTTTATTTTTCTCTTATATTTTGACTAGGTATTGAATTGTAGATTAGCAACAATCTATTTTAGAATGGTAAAGGCATTTCCACACTTTTTTTCTAAATTCCAAATTTACTACTGAAATATCCAATTTACTTCAGTTTCAGGTTATTTGTATATGAATTTGCTTGTTGCCTCTGCTATTTTTGGAATTCTCTTTTTGTTATGGTTGGAAATTTAATGTTTATCTGGTTATATTTGAGTATATTTTTATCAGCTTTTCTAAGCACTTATTATCCCACCTCAGTATGAAAACTCATATCTCACTTGTCAAAAAACATTGTCAAACTATTCTTCTAATTTCCTTTTTTTGGGCTGTGAGATAGCTCAATAGAATAAGCACTTGCCTGGCTTAATTTCCTTTTTTTTTTTTTTTCTTATTTTCTTTCTCTTGTTTGGATTTTCTACTTTGTGATTGCTGGTTCAACTTCTTGGTTCTTCAAATTTTACAACTGTCAAGAACTATGTTCCATGTTTTGTATTTTATCTAATTTCTTTGTGAGTTTTAAAAATTGTATCAATTGGTGTCTGTCCAGTTTTGCATTTCTCCTAACATACGTGTACAAAATGTATGTGTGTACATGTATGCACGTGCGCATGCATGTGCACGTGCATGCATGCACGCGTGCAGTATGTATGACTTATAAGAGTTCCTTCTAACATTCTTTCAATATTCCTTTGTAAAGTAAAATATCTTATTCTAATTTTAAGGAATGTCAGGAATATGAAACTAGAAAAGATGAAAAAATTTTTCCCTAGAGCCACCAGAGGGAGCATGGCTGTGCCGTCATTTTGACTCCAGACTTCCAACACTCAGAATAGTGAGAGAATACATTTCTATTGTTTCGCATCACCCTGCTTGTATTATTTTGATATAGCCACCCTAGGAAGCTAACATGTAGGCAGGGCACATTATTATAGCATACATAGTACAGTAATGCTGTCTTTTTTGAAATGTTCTTCCCCTTGCTCCTACCAAACCCCTCTTCCTCCTCTTCTCCTCCTCCTACAACTCTTCTTCCTCTTCCTCTTCTTCCTCCTCCCTCTTCCTCTTTTTTCCTGCTTGAATTCTCTCTATTATTTTAAAAGACGGCTTCTGATGTCTGCAAAACTTTCATTGTTTGGTTGTTGCTTACCATGATGAGTGGAATTCTTAGCCAATTAGAAGTTCTGAACTTGTGGATTTTTTAAAATCATTTTTGGATTTTATTTTATAGTCTCTTTAATAATTCATTTTATTGGTGAATCTTCAATTCAGTATATTTACGTCTTGTCTCTTAGGCTGACCATTTTCCCTACAGGAGAATACTCTTAATCCCTTGTTTTGCTGATACTGGCTAATGCTTTTCTATTTCACTAAAGAAAGTTTAAGAAGTCTTAGCATTCACTATCTAATTTGTCTAAAGTGAGATATCATTGTGCTTAGTTTTGGCATCCCTTTGCCCAAATATCCTAGATTTTACACTCTTCAGTGACTGTGTGTATGAGTTTCACTAGGGTCCAATTATAGGCTTGCTAAGCTCTTTGTCCTGGGAAAAGATATCTAAGTGTTTCCTAGCCTTTCAGGCAATTCCCTTAATTTTAGCTCTACCTTCAGTTTAACTTACAGGTACTGTAGCACTTCACAGTTCTCAGGCTTGGAAATTCTGTGCCATCGTGATGATAACTTGCTGGCCGTCTCTAATGGGTCAGGTTCTACTTATTTCAGTCTGATAATGTAAACTTCAGTCAGTTATCTGCTTTTCAGGTTTGAAAAAATGTATTGGTGTTTCCTTTCTATGTCCTTTGGATATAAAGTCTTTAAAAATTAATGTTATGGCTATACTGTAGTAGAATTTGGAAATGAATAAAAACAAATTCTTAAGTTTAACCTATAACTTTTGGCCACAAATTCAATATTAAAGACATAGGTCAAACCATTGCGACTGATTATACTAATTCAATGGGAAAAAATCCTATATTGTGTTTTTATTTTTATGAACATTTTAGTTTTATTTTCTCATATGATCTATTTTAAAAACTTTTAATAATTGTTTAAAAATGTTGACTATGTCAATATAAACATATTATAGAAAGATTAAACTATTCTTATAACCAAAAGGAACCTTATAATTCCATGATGAAATTTTTACTGACATTTTAGTGATTGTTCTTTTGATTTTTCTCTATGCCTGTGTATATTTTGTACAAAAATCATATTATAATACTGATTTTGTAATATATTTACATTTAATAGATCAAATCAAGATTTTTTTGGTTGTGAAATTTTGTTTAATTTTTAAAAAGACATAAGCTGTTGTAGTCTGTGTCTAGTTGTTCCTCTAAAGCCTCATGCAGTCATGGAGTGGTGTCTGGGGTTTGTAATGATTCTTGATCCAATGCTGGGATTGCACCTGTGAGTGCTACCCCCTGGTCACGAGGTGAATAATTTACATTACAAAGTAAGGAGGGGAGCATGGCTAGCTAGCTGCCTCAGCTGCTGCCACTCCCTTTGCTCTCCGATCTTGGCTGCTGCCATATATGGCTACGCTGTGCCACATGGCATTCTGCCTTGGAGCCAGCCCAGTACAGACTGAAACCTCCACTAACTGTGATCTGCATAAACTTTTCTTTCTTTAATTTGGCGTGTTGGGTATTTCGTCTGAGCAGTGAGGGAAAGGTAACTAAGACATAAGCAAATGGATCAATATTTTCCAAATTCTTTATCTAATTACTTTGAACTGTATGACTCCTACAAACTTCTTGTTCTCTCTCTCTGCTAAAGATATTTAGGCCTCAGAAAAACCCAACAAATAAAAATTCTTGTATTGTTTGATTGTGGATGCTTCATTGAAAATTTTTTTAAAAAATATTATATTTTGCATAACAATGTTTTGGTCAACACTGGACCATACATACTATGGTGTACGCCACGCACCATGTGCACAGTGGACTATCCCAGCTAAGTCCCTGCCAATATACCCCATGAGGTTGGAACAATGCTAGAATTGCTTAATGACGTGTTTCTTGGGATGTATTTCTGTTATTAAGCAGCCCATTACCGTATCTTTCCTAAGTCCTTTGGGAAAACTGCTTCCCTTCTGTGAAATCCTTAGGAGCGCCTAGTGTAGCCAGGGAGAACTCATCTATGGTATGCATTTTATACTTTCCCACAGCTGCACGGTGTCCTCTGTTCTAACACCACCCAAATGGTCTGGCTGTGCAGCAACATTAGCTAGATTCATCTCAGTAGCAGTGAGTGCCTAGAAAGTTCGATAGTTTGAAACACAAATACAAAGAGAGAAGGAGAGAGGCAAAGGAACCCAGGTGCAGTGCTTGGTGCCGGGAAACATTTGATCTTATCAGGATTACAGCATAAGGACCCTAGCCAGACAAGGGATGGGAAGGGTCTTGACGACATACAATGAAACACTTCAGAGCAGCCATTGCTCTTTGGTGTGAATATTTAAGGGCTGTCTAAGGCCCACGTACTATCTGGTGATGTGTTGTGATGCGCGTCATAACTGATATAGTTCCAGTGTTTCATATCATGGTTGCTGAATTTATATGCCGTTTGAAATATGTATTAACAATTGACAGTTTTATTAATTAATTTTTAGATGTTAATTCAGGGTTGTAGAATGATCAAATTTATTATAAAGCTATAATATTTCTGAGAGAAAGTTGAACCATCACCACAAAATACAGTATTCACTGGAATAGTGGATAACTTCAAAGGTTAAGGTCATATACTCTGAACACTTAAGTCAGACTAAAAGACAACTTTCATTACTGGGCAATATGACAAGCACAATAAGCAAATGACTTACAGTGGCTTGACTTATCTCTGATGCAAGAAAATACACAATTCCAAAAATGAAGCTAATAAGAGAATTAGTCCTTTTCAGAGAACAGTTTCAAAAGTGCCACTAATCAGATTAACTTGTATAACAGATGACATTTATTTTCCTTTTTGTCTGCTGTTATTCTCTTTCAGACAAAGAATATCTTTTCATTCTATTGACACTGGAGTTGTTCAGAACTGTAAAGCCAAATATGTATTTGGATAATTGAAAATTTCAGTTTTTCAATGAATCCCTGCCTTTATTGCCTGTGTTTGGCACAGTGCCTTTCAGATTTACTTGCTGAACTTGTGGTTAAATTCTAGAGCATTGTAGCTGACTGGCAGTCATCACACCAGCTGCCATCTGCCATCATTTCTTAGGCTTTCAGAGTCCCTTCTTTCATTCTCCCTTTAGTTCCTTTCACTGTTATTCCTTTCTATAGTCTTCTCATGTTCTGTCACTTTTTACAACACTTATTTTCCCAAATGTGATACTATGCACATGCGTGCGCGTGTGCGCGTGCACACACACACACACACACACACACACATACACACACACACAGTTGCTTCTTAAGAACCATAAGATATGGAGTTTTATTTGTTTTTGAGTCTTGTTACCCCAAAGACATTTTCCCAGTGGTCACTTTTATAGAATGATGTAGAAATAAACATGGCCAAATGGATCCCACTCTGTTTAGGTAAAATTTCTGTTTGTTATTTCCATGAAAGATACAGGTTACTATGCTACCTTCCCCCTTTGGAGGCCAGAGACAATAAACTAACTGCCTCTTAAAAATCATTAAGAAAGATAGAATGTCACCACTAATATTCCTAGTTTTTGAGGGGCTTCATTAGGAATTTTTTCTTTACATGTATTCCTCATCATTCACCTCTTAAAAGCTTTATTAATTTGTCTTCTCATAAATAATCCACAATTGTGTAGAGAGTCTAGACAGAGAAAGGAATTGTTGCTATCTACTTGTTTGAATAATTCCTTTTCAATCTGCAAATTTCACCTGCATTGGACCCTGAGACTAAGTAGTAGACAGAGGCCACCTGCTGACCCGGTGCAGCCACATCAACCTTGCAATCCCTGCAGAGGTGGCATCTGTCGGAGTGCATGGAAACTCAGACTTCATTCGAGTTCTTGAAGCATGAAGAGTGAATGTAAACATTATATTTCCATCAACAGTTAATCAAAGGACTGTCTCCATTTGACCAGTGCTTCCTGTGCTGGGTGACCCTCTAAGTGGTCTGCTGTCAGATGCAGTGGGGACCTGCTTCATAGTTCAGTGTGACAAAGGAGAGAGAATCACTTCTTTAGGCAGCAGTGGAAACCAGCAGGTGGAAGATACTGGCAACAGAAAACACGGTATTCACTAAATCTGCTGCTTGTGATGAAGTCGTTAAATCTTTACTTCTTCAGATAAGTAACCTGTGCTCTTAGTGGCTCTTCATAGTTACTGCGTGCCAAATCTGTTGCTCTACTGGAAGCAATTTTAAAGCTCAGCCTTCAGAGGTGACCTTGACATAGCAAGGCAGTTGTGACAATGGCCCACTGGTGGCTGGTGCCCCTCTGCCTCACAGGTTCCTTTTTCCCCAGAGGAATCTTCCCAACAGGTCTCCCTTCAAAACTAAGTCCTATTTTCCTTGTTCACTGGGTGCACTAAGTTTAGCCAGTTATTTGGAGGAGGACAATGTGATTTGATTCAGTCTTGGTGTAAATGCCTCAACCATTGCAAGGCTATGAGCATCTTAAGAGATCATCAAGGCTAGCATCTAGTAAAATAAAGAAACGTGAACACCCTGAACAAGCCTGTCTTACCCCCTTAATTCTAGATATAACTGCATATATAATATATCATTCTCATACTTTGCAGCCCTTGTACATTCTCAAGATTCACATTTAAAAGGCAAATATAAAGTCACTTGCAAACTTAATTTGCTGGAGCATGTAACTGCATCTCACTTAGGAAGAAAACACAGAGATATCTTTTAGCTAACTGCTGTTGTAAAAAGATATGGAGCTGGTGAGTTGAAAAGATGCAAGTATCTATTTGAAGCTCAACAGAAACATATGTCTCCTTACCTATGCTTTTTGGTTCAAATGTGATCTCCCCACCCATAGTACTTTCAGCTCCATAATTAAATTCAGTTGCATTGTTAATGTTCTGTTGACATTAACTTGTGCCTCATATACACGAGACTGGGAATACACATATGTTAACTTAAAACAGCTGTCTGCAAAATTACTACAATATGACCAATACTTCTTTTAACCATTATGTCCTTTTATTTAAACATGTTTTGCATCCCGAAATACTTAGTATGTATAACATTAAAGGAAGATTTGTGACATAAAAATGAATTTTGATGTTACATTAATATTATGCTTGACAAAAATGGAAAGCTAATAGAAATACTTTCCTAGGTCTGAAACCAGGCGGCAACGGATAGCCTGAATGAGCATCTTCCTCCGTGCATCTGGGACAGTGGCTGAGAGTCCTGAGCGAGACTATCAGTGCAGTTTCTAACCTGAATCCTGTCTAACTTTAGTGTGTATATGGCAGCATTTTGGGTGTAAGATGTGTGATGTCCCAGGCTTCTCCAACAGCTTCATGACTGGCTAGGTACTGCCTGAAATTCCACGGCCAAGAATGTTTAACTTTGACACTTTCTCTCTCTCTCTCTCTCTCTCTCTCTCTCTCTCTCTCTCTCTCTCTCTCTCTGTATATATATATATATATATATATATATATATATATATATATGTAAAGGGTCTACAGGGTGTTCAGGGTCTCACTACTAGATCAGAGTCCTAGTGATCCTCCTGTTTACAGTCTCCCAAGAGCTAGGATTACAGGTGCATGCCACCACGCCCAGTCTCAATTGTCTTCTCAACGTGCCCCAATGGCCCGGGCATTGAATCACTTGTCCCTGTGCCTGCTTGCAGGTGCTTTAATCCAGTGAGCTATTTGGCCAGCCCTGCCCTCTTTAAGAACTTCACACTCTGTGTGAACTTGAGATATGAGGTCTGCCTATCTATTTAGACCTGGACATGACTTTATAAATCCCTCCAGTTTTGCTGGAGGCACAGTAGAGAAGGCATCCACTTCTGCTGAGATCACAATGAGTTGGGACAAAGCAAGGAGGAGCTCTGAAGTACCTCAGACCTGCATGAGCTGCAGACCTCAGGCTCCATCAGCACCTCGTGCACCCAGCAGCCTCCCTATCCAGGCAAAGCAGAACTCCCCTGACTCCTGTCTTCTCTACTACTACTCCAGTCCTCAGGGCTCAGTGGGAACACACAAATGCCATGTGCTAAGGAAAGTTTTAAAAAGTGATGCTGCTATTTTCAGCATGAAGCTTTGTCAAAATCTTTTAGCACCTTCTGATTTGAGCATAGTTTCTAACCCTAGGAAGGCCTAACCTTTATTAACATGTATTTTTTCATTTTATAAAAATTCATTATGTTTTTCTAATGTTAAGACAGTGACTTATCATTGAGAACAAAATAATTCTAAGTGAAATAATCCAGTCACAAAAGACTTCATCTGGTGGGTGAGCCAGCCACAAACAAACAAACACAAACAAACACCTCATCCTGTATGGGTCCATTTATAAGAAACAATCCAGAATAGACACAGCTGTAGAGACAGGAAGTAGATTAGCAGTTGGCTGAATTTTGGAGGTGGAGGAGGAATATGGTAACGAATCACTACTATGTGTCTTGTGTCTTGGTGAAGTGATAGAAGTGTTCAAACTTTGGGTTACTAGGACTTGAAATGCATGAAAACCACTGAATTGTACACTTTAAAAGAGTAAAATTTATTGCAGTATTATGGTTTATGTCTAGTTGTCCCCCCAAAGCCTCATGGAGTCATTGGGCGGGGACTTCTAGAGTTTGAGACTTGATCCATGATCCCTGGGATTATAGGTTTTAGTACTGATGGGATTATGGGTGGATGTACTTCTGGGATTATGGGTGTAGCCTAGGGCGGGAGCTAAGGCGGAGAACCTGAATGTAATATAAAGAGAGACAGAGAGACAGACTGGAGCTCTAGCTGTTGCTGTTGCTCTGCTGCTGTGTTGGTTGGCTACCTCTGCCACCATTTTGTTGCTGTTCTGCCGCCATGAGCTGGATGCTCTCCGCCCTGCTCCACTCAGCCTTGGGCCAGCCGAATATGGACTGAAACCTCTACGAACTGTGAGCTAAATAAACCTTTCCTTCCTTCATTTTGAGTGTTGGGTATTTGTCCCAGCAACGAGCAAAAAGTAACTAATACAGAACTTGGTACCAGGAGTGGGGTATGATTGGTTCCACCCTAGAGCACAATGAGTCCACGTCAGAATGACTGAGCACAAAAAGACTTTTTAAAGGGCTGAAGGCGGAGTCAACACTTCACTTCTTCGGAGAAGCTTCGGTCTTCGCATTCAGACTGGACTTCATCGTCTGGCTTGCAGCGCAGACTCTTCGGCCTCCAGCTTAGATCTCTCGCCTTCTGCCGCAGACTCTTCAGCCTCCATCTACAGACACTGCAGTCTTCCATTACGGACCCGTCAGCCGACAGAGACTTACACGGAGTGCTGCAGTGAAGTACAGGCCTCAGGATTGAATTCTTCAGTCCGGAGTGTCCAGACGCCCTGTGCGTGCTTCCTCATCTGACTCTGTGGCTATTGTAAGCCAAACTTACAGTTTCTTCTAGATTGTATATTTGGTGTTAATATCCATTCCTTATATTATATCTATTCTGTTCCTCTAGTAAAACCCTGACCAATACAGAATATGGTACCAGGAGTGGGCTCGGTGCTGTTACTATACCTGACAATGTGGATTATAAGCTTTTGGAAATGGCTTACGGGAAGAAATAGGAAAGGTTCAGAGATGTCGGCTGAAAACAAAGCTGTAGAACGGCTTTGGCTGTTCAGCTTGGGCGATTTTGGTCAGAGCTTGGACCAGAAGACTGACAGAAGACCTGCCTGTAAAGATCAGGCTGAGGAGGTTTCTGCTGGAAAAAAGGACAGCATTGGTCATTGGACTCCAGATGATTTGTGCTATGGATTGGCTGAAAGTCTTTCAGAATTTTGCTTGTGCCCAGAGACTTTGCCTAAGACTGAGATTAAGCATGGCGGACTGATTAATCTTTCAAGAGATATTTCAAAGCAACAAACCAGTGGGGCGGTGGCATGGTTGTTATTGATTGCTTTTAGCCAGATTTATGTTGAAAATCAAGAGAAAAGAGCCAAGCAGGATGATTTAAAATGTAAGTTTGGCCAGAAAGGCAACACCAGGAGAGCTGTGGACTGCAAGGATGGAGCTGAGAGGATCTCCATTGCTGGGAAGAAACCAGCGAATCGAAAAGATAGCCTGAGGGCATCACAAGAGGTGGCAGCTGCCTGTGCTTTGCAGCCCTAGAATTGCAAAGGAGAGAGGCTTTGCCTTGAGAAGAAGGCCACAGACACCCAAGGACCAGAATGGCAGCAGCGGCCAAACCAGGTTCCAAAATGGCGTCGGCATGGAGAATTTGTTCCTAGGAATCAAGATCAGAGTGTTCATCAATCCAGGCACTCCACCCCTACAAGAAAGAGAGAAGGTAGCCTGGCTACTGCTCCAGCTGGCAGCAGACCCTGGCATCATCCACGTGACATTGGTTTTAGGTGCATTCAGAATGCAAGAGCTGTTAGTTTAAGAAGGCTTCCACCTCAATTTCAGAAGAAGGCCTGGGAGGCCAGGCACTGTGCTTCTGAGAGGGCAGTGTGTGAAGCAGAGAGTGAGAAACCAATTCAGTGGAAACCCCAGAAGTTTGGAAAAGCCAAGAATGTGGATCGTGCTAAGAGGGAGCAAAGCCAGCCTAAGAGAGAAGCCATTGGAATTATCACCAAGAGTGCTGTAGGAGCAGAGTTGCATGAAGCTCGCAACTCAGTGCAGACTGACTCGGATTCTCCAGTTGGAACTATGGGCTTTAATGTTTACCCTGCTGGATTTTGGACATGTGTTGGTCCCAATGTTTTGTATTACCCTGTTGTTTACAACTTTTGGAATTGTAATGTTTACCTTATGCCTTTGAATGTTGGATATGTTTGACTCTTCTATTGTAGAGGGGCTCACAGATGAAAATTGCCTTAGAACTTCGAGGAAACTTGGGATTTGGACTTTTCAGCAATACTGAAACTATTGGGACTTTGGCAACTCTTGCAGATGGACTACAATGTCATTTGTAAAAAGGGGTATGTATGAGACTTTGGGGGTCCAGGGGCCGAATGTTATGGTTTATGTCTAGTTGTCCCCCCAAAGCCTCATGGAGTCATTGGGCGGGAACTTCTAGAGTTTGAGACTTGATCCATGATCCCTGGGATTATAGGTTTTAGTACTGATGGGATTATGGGTGGAAGTACTTCTGGGATTATGGGTGTAGCCTAGGGTGGGAGCGAAGGCAGAGAGCCTGAATGTAATATAAAGAGAGACAGAGAGACAGACTGGAGCTCTAGTTGTTGCTGTCGCTCTGCTGCCGTGTTGGTTGGCTACCTCTGCCACCATTTTGTTGCTGTTCTGCCGCCATGAGCTGGATGCTCTCCGCCCTGCTCCACTCAGCCTTGGGCCAGCTGAATATGGACTGAAACCTCTGTGAACTGTGAGCTAAATAAACCTTTCCTTCCTTCATTTTGAGTGTTGAGTATTTGTCCCAGCAATGAGCAAAAAGTAACTAATACATGCAGTTAAGTTGTTTTCGATAAAGCAATTAAAAATCTTAAAGAACAACCCACCAGCTACAAAAATCCCATCTCTTCCTTGTGGAGCTTATGTCTTAGTGGGCACAAGCTTAGGCTGACAGAAAAGAAAAATAAAATCAAGCTTTCACTAAGGGTATGCAGAATGTGTTAAGGAAACAAGAAGAAAAAAGTCAGTGTTAAGAGAACCAGAGAAAAGTCCGGACCCGCAGCAGCAACCAACCTGAGAAGCGCGGAGCACGTGGAGAAGCCAGGCTACGTGCGCGGCATTTGCCCTCCCTGCTCTATGGAAAACACTGTAGGGCAGAAAGGTGGATGGGTCAGTTCCGAGCCTTTAGCAGCTCAGTTTTGTGTGGCTAAATGCAGAGAAGTGAGCATGAATAAGAATATTCTGTGATAGCACAACGATAGACTGGGGCTGGAAGTCATAAAACCAGAAAGTAAATATGGAGAATCAGGTAGAAGACAAATACAATTTAGCTGGGGGAGGGGCGCGGGGGGGCCAACATAATGAGCCAGGGACCTCGCCAAGTGCTTCCCACCCAGCGGGGCTCTCTGTCACAGCATCTACGACTCAGTTATATTCCTTCCACTGTTGTTCTCCTCATGGCATTGCCACTGTGAAAAACCACATGAGATCAGAGAAGTCAGGGCAGCTGGGATGGGGTCCCTCCCAAGACTGGCTCCCGCATGCATGGTTGGCTTGATCAATCCCTCTATTTTCAGAAAAGCACAATAGTGCCCAGCTCTCTCTTTCCTGAAGTTCTCTATAATTTTAAAAGTTGCAGCTCTTGTTATTCTTCAGGCCCATGTTTCGTAGAGTCTTCTCATCTCAGCGGTTTCCAGCAGTTCAGTCATTATTCACTCTCAGGAGAAGCTCTGGGGGTCTCCTCCCCTCACACACCACTCAGATCTGCCACTGCTTGCTCAGGCCTGGAACCACATTCTCCACGTGTTTAGACAAGCACCTGGCAGGCACCGGAGATAGATAACCTGTCATTCTAAAGGTTTTACTTATTGCTGTAAATCAAAAAATAAGAATGTTTTAAAGAAATTAATTCATTGGCTATAAGGCCATTTAGTACTTCTCTATTATTTGTTTGTGAGGGTTTGAATGTATATGCACACATGTGTATATAATACATATTCACATAAGTGTGAGTGTTTATGTAAATACACATGTGTTTTTGTTTGAAATATTCCAGAATTCCTACTTGTTTCTTATTTGGTGAACACTCTTGCCAGAGACAAACCAAAAGAAGCTTGGCTTTAGCTCAACAATTTTGACTTTCTGGTCTACAGAAGCAACATAACCATTTCCTTATCAGTAGTGAAGGGCAGGCATTTATTTTCATGGTATCTAATAACAGTTTATTAAAAATGACTGCCTAGGGATGCTTCCATTGGAAGAGACATTCACTTCAAGCAGGACAGTACTTCAAAGACTTATAATAATGCCAGGAAACAAAAATACCACTTAATTCAAGCATCTATTTAAAATTTCTCACTCTTCTGGGAAATTGGGATATTTTTACAATGTTTGTATCAGCCCTATCTCATAATGAATAAATAATTTATGCAGAGTAACAATGTATTTGCAGCATTTGTGGCCAAGAGAGAGTTCTGAGTGTTTACAAATGACATAGTCCTGGAAACTCTGTCTTACTGAAATGATTCCTGTTCTTGGCAGGGATAAGTTACACCATGGCTTGTATCCACACCCTTCAAAGACATATTTTGCATAGAAAATATATTCATCAAAATGAACTCCTTATAGGCAAGTATGCACAAACATCAGGGTTTTTCTAGTGCATATAGACACATGGTAGAAATGAACTGACCTAAATCTGAGTTAGTTGATGACTAAATTCATTTTAAGCTACCAAGGTGTTATTTCAGTTCCCTTTATACTATTTATTTTTAATTCAGATGAAATTTTATCTTATAAGTATACAAAGTAGCTGCAAACAATTTTATGTTCTGCAAGGACATCAGCAGTGATTTTTAACAAAAGGCTCATAAAGTTTTTGCCAAATTGTAAAACTAGAGAGCTCATGCCCATTAAAGCATGTGCTTCATGTTACATGTAATTAAGGCAAAGAGAACATAAAATGTAAGCTTTGAAATGTATCTTGCATTCTACACTGAATGCACACAGAAAAACACGGCTTAATTTCATTTCAAAGGTAAGGGCAAATAAGAAGTGTCTTGGTAGATGAATGGTCCCCTGGTTTATTTATTTATTTATTTGTTTAATAATTATTTAAACTTTATTTATTTATGTTATGGCTGGCTCAGCCTGTCCTAGGGGTGGGGCTGGTGTAACATGTGGTGCTGGGGATCGAACCAAAGTCCCTGCAGTGCCTAAGCTTGCCTAAGCCGGTGTTTTAGAACTGCTGAGCTATCTTGCAGTCCCCGATACCCTGGTTTGATTCCCAGTACAGAAAAAAAAAAAAAAAAGAAACAATAAAACAAACAATTTTAGTAAAAAAATAAGTTGTCCTTTCAGATTCTCCAGAGAGCATACTATAGTGATAATTAAAGCACATTTCCCATTTTTTTGTAGTGATAAACAGTGGGCACATTATCACAAGTATGTTCATCTGTCATTTAATTTATACTACCATTTTTTCAGCTTGCGAAAGACTTAGAGTTATTTATTCTTTTTTTGCCTGTATCAAGTTTATTTATTTATGTATGTATGTATGTATGTATGTATGTATGTATGTATTTATTTTGTGGTACCAAGGATTGAATTGAGGACTTTGTGCTTGCCAGGCAAGCACTTATTACATTGAGCTATCTCCTTTGCCCTATATCAGATTCATCTAGATAATGAGTTTATTTATTTATTTTTGGTATCTGAGATTGAACTCATGACCCTGAACTTGCCAGACAGGTGCATATGCCACTAAGCTATCTCCCCAGCCCCCATTTCAGATTCATTTATAAATTATCAAACCTATAGATTAACAGCCAGACTAACTGGCAAAGGATATGAAGCACCTAGGCAATTATAGAAAGTCAAGGATTTCTTTTTCTTTTCTCTTCTTTCTCCACCTTCTCCTTATACTTCTTCTTCTTCCTTTTGAGGAGCAGTTAGATCCTCCAAAGTGACTTGTATGTTAAGAACAAAGTTTGAAGCTTTGTCCAGAATGTGTCAGAGATAGCTGGAAAGTGCTCATAATTTGTTCTCCTTCCAGAACACTGAGTAGGAGTCTTTCTTCTACAATGAAGGCCTATAATTTCCTTTAAATTCTCCAATTGTGTTGGTCCTTATGGACCACTAAGCTGGGTTATGTTTGATTCCTTATTGATATTTTAAGTCATCCTTTCATATGCTTGCAGTTACTGAACGAAGACATAAAAATGCTGAAACCCAGGCCTTCATCTTAATAGGAAAGAAAACCTCCTGGAGAACAAAGAAACTCTTACATCTAAATGGAAATTAACAGACACATATATACTTTGCAAATTATACCATGTGTGCTCTTTATTTTATTTATTTATTTATGCTAAGGCTGGCTCAGCCTGCCCTGGGGGTGGGGCTGGTGCAGCATGTGGTGCTGGGGATTGAACTGCGCTCCCTGTGGTTGGTTGCCTAAGCTTGCCAAAGCAGGTGCTTTAGACCACTGAACTCTCTCACCAGCCCGTGATCTTTATTTTAATGTTCTTAACTTTTTAATATCCAAAGATAACTCACAATTAAAATTTTAAAATGTGCAAATTAAGGGCTAATTTAAATATGAAAGACTGAAGAAAATAAAACAATGTCCACCTTGACGCCATGCATTTCAATTTCAGTCTATAGATTTTAGATAGATTTTATTATAGAAAGAAAATAAAAATGCAATTAAACAAAGCATGTAAATACATAATATACTATCACTAGTAAATCATTTAGCTTAATTCTAAAGGTTGCATCAAATTGATGTATTTCACCAACCAACTATAAGATAACAAAAATTCACTATATAGTTGAGAATCAATTAAACACATTTTATATTTATGGAAGCAAATGATTTTCAGATTTTCATGTATCAGCAACCAGTTGTAATTACTTTGCTTTTCAAATACTGTATATCTAAGCATTATAATGGATTTCATACAAACTACTTTTTCATGTGACAAAAGGCATGTTTTTTATCTTATGTAGTAAAAAGAATAATATGTTGCTACACATAAATTATCTGTGGAAATAACTTGATAAGAGATGTTAAATGTCTACTCATAACATAATCCAAAATGCAGTATTTTTCCAAGATGTATTACACAGTCAAAAGTCTTTAAAAACTAAATGAAAACAGTTTCTTCACAGAGCGCTACAGAGTTGTACTAAAATACCAGTGAGCATAAATCAAGCTCTAAACTTAAATCACTTAAATGTTACCACCTTGTAGAAATCCTTTAATAGTATTTTCTCTCAGTGATGTTCTTTTCCTCTTAGTAGCTGTATTTAGGTAATTATGCTGACTTATATTAGATTTACAGTTTATATCATACTAAGTTTTAAGAACTAGTATTTCAATTGTGTATTAAAACATAGCGTCTTAGTTACTTTTTGCTCGTTGCTGGGACAAATACCCAACACTCAAAATGAAGGAAGGAAAGGTTTATTTAGCTCACAGTTTGTGGAGGTTTCAGTCCATATTCGGCTGGCCCAAGGCTGAGTGGAACAGAGCAGAGAGCATCCAGTTCATGGCAGCGGAACAGCAACAAAATGGTGGCAGAGGTAACCAACCAACACAGCAGCAGAGCAACAGCAACAGCTAGAGCTCCAGTCTGTCTCTCTGTCTCTCTTTATATTACATTCAGACTCTCTGCCTTAGCTCCTGCCCTAGGCTACATCCATAATCCCAGAAGTACTTCCACCTATAATCCCACCAGTACTAAAACCCATAATCCCAGGGATCATGGATCAAGTCTCAAACTCTAGAAGTCCCCGCCCAGTGACTCCATGAGGCTTTGGGGGGACAATTAGACATAAACCATAACACGTAGTAATCTGTCACTGAATAGAACAATAAAATAATTCTTTTATATTTCAGGGAACATAAAGGAAACAAGTAAAGCATCACTTTAGGAGGACTATGTGGTCCATATCAGGTAGAAAAAAATGCGTTCTGTGGTTCCCTACAGTGAGCAAATGAATCATAAAAGAAGTATTGAAGTTGATAATAGCAGTTAATGCAGCAATAAAAACATGATAAAAGACTCTTTGACAGTCTGAAACTTTAGAAACCTTGCCAAATATACAGTCTCATTTGTAGTAGCTTGCTGTGTCCTGTTGTCCTTGGTAGGTCTTTGGAGATTTCTGACAACTGGTTTATGCCTTTGAGCTTAGATGGTCTATTGAAATGCCTTCCTTTCCAAGAGTAATAAAGGCATTTGAACTTTAAAAATACATTTTCAAAGATAAGTGCATGGTTATTGCTCAATCTACATAAGGTGGTAGAATATGATATAACATTGTTTTGTGCATGGGCACTTGTTTCCTGAGTTATCAACTCAGCTTTAAATTATGAGTGAGTTGTGTGTATTTGACCATAGTTATGTGTCTTTGACCATAACATTATTGATTGATTTTAATGATGTTTTTATAGTTTTGTAAAATGAAAATTCAGAGAAAATTTTAGATGACAATAGTTTCAGTATTTGTTTAGACAAGTGAGACCAGAAGACAATATTCAAGAAGGTTTTAAAGCAGAATATCTAGGCTCTTAATTTGTTACTGTATTAAACACCTCTATGTCTTACATGCAAAGCTTTGCAGCATAGAAAGAACTCTCAATGACATGCAAATTTTGGTCCATGTCAGTGCCTCTTCTTGGAATCTCTTGATGAAATGGAACTAAGGGAAGGAACTTCGGATGCAGAATAACAGTCTCCCCTCACCCCCTTTATTTTCATGGGAAGTATTTCCAGTCATTGCTTTCAACACTTTCTAAGTAACCATGCTCTGTAGAAAAGAATTCTAGGCACACAAGTAACTGAGATTAAACGGGCTGAATCACTCAGCTGTAAACCAAACCACCAAGAAAGGGTGAGCCCTTTTTTTTTCAGATACCTTTATAAGATCTTGTTTGTGTACTGGCACAAAGTACGTTGTGCCTTTAAACACACACACACACACACACACACACACACACGCCCCACAATGTCAACAATAATACTTGGAAACGTTTATGCAGTTATTCTTCACTTTTAGTAAGATAAATGTTTTCTTAAGTTTAGTTTAGTTTGGATTGGATACTGATCAATTCTTACCAAAAATGATACACTTCCTGTAACTTTCACACCTAAAAATATACTAAACTGCCTACTCACATTTTCTTCTCACTCAAATTAGGAACTTGTTCAGCATATACTAATGCATACTGTGTACATAAACATGTAACTATTTCCTCCAAGGCAAATAAAATGTAATTTCTTCAATTAAGAAATAATTAAAATGCTTCCTAGAATTTTCATGCCTTACCTTCAAAAAGCTTGTTACGACATTATGCTCAAAAGCTTTGATCATTCTATAGCAGGTATTTCATGTGATCATATATTTATAGAAAATCACAGCTGAAAGTATCTGTGTAATGAATCTTACTTAATCACGCACCAATACTTAAGTGTACATAATAACATCCCTGAAAGTTTATCACTATTTGTGTGGTTGTATACCTGAAGTCAAAAGCAAAAAAGATACTTTCTGAACACAGATTATAGCTAGCAAGACATTTATTAATAATGCAATTACAATTGCTTCCAAAAGTATTATTCCAATAGTGAAGAGGTAAATGCCAGACTAACCTCTGTCTGATGTTTATTGAAATAAGATTAATAGTAAATTGTAAGAAATACACATTGACATAATACTGTTATAGAACATGAAATGCATTAAAATATGACAGATGGCTGCATAAATTTAATATCATTAAAAATCTTTAAAAACTTAAAAACTGATGCTGGCATATATTGTATAACTAGAAAATTCTTTCCCTTTTAAGTTAATTCTGTACCATTGTTTCAAAATACCTATCATTTGAAAATATATACGTACATGGTTTGTATCAAATGATATTTGCATTTAAATATAACTTAATACAGTTAAATAAAAATTCATGTTTATGTTTATATAAAAATACATATAAAAATAGAGTATTTGAAAGACTTGGGTACTCATATGAAAGAAATGATCAGTCAAAATAGTCTCATTTTTGTATGATAATGATATTGAGGTATTTGTACATTTAGTATTTGCAGTCATATATTGAATAAATTCTTCTTTCCTCATAAGAAAAATAATGTCTCAAATGCTACTGCGACAATAATTTCTCCCACAAAACAAATTTTATAGTAATTATTTACCATTTTGAAACTAAAGTGATGACAATTTTTAATACTAGAACTAGACTGTTTGTATGTATGCCACAGTTTTAATGGAAGGTTTTATGCCTTTTTGAAATTTGTATTGCAGTTCCTCAGGAAAATAAAAATATAGATGGTAACTATACGTTATTTGTGGATATTTACAAACAGCAACCTTACATAGACCTATAATGGCAAACAGAAGCTTTCTTAAGTAATATCACCAACAATACATAACAGAGTAATACATGAGGAATTATATTTTGTTCCTCAATTAAATCTCATACACTTCATTATTTTAGATTGCAGTTACCCTTCAACATTCATAGACATAAAGGAAGGAATGTTTATGAAAAACACAAGAAGTGCATAACTAAATATACTGATGTTTTAACTGTAAAATATTTTACTATCTTTCTTATAGAATCTTTTCAAATTCCCCATGGAACATCATTCCTGTTCTTTTCCTTTGAATTATGACAGTATAAAAATATAAGAAGAAATGTTTCTCATAAGCATTAGATCCACAGATTCACTCTAAGCTGTTATAAATACCACATTTCCTTCTGGTGAAAGACATAAGCATAATGTCTATGTATAAGTGGAATGTAATTGCTTCTCTGTTTTCCTAACATTAATGCGCCTATAGAGAAGATAGCACAACACCGAATAGCATTTTCCAATTTCCCATATAACTCAAATGTTTGTATTTCTGTTTGTTAGCACGTTGCAATGCTTGGCCCATAGTGGTCTTAGTTTATATTTCAAGTAATCATTTTCCTCTCTCTGTCTTTCCTTCTGAAAGCACTAGTCTTTTAGGTTCAAATAGTAATTTTGTAAGGCTTAGGAGATAAGTATTGCTACTGCTTTACTTGGCTAAGTGTGTATTGGTGTGCATGCCTGCATTGATGGGCACAACATGGGTTCACTCCAAAATATGCTCAAGGCTCATCGTTCAGGTCACAGGTCATCATGCAGGGATTGGCTTGCCCATAACTTCAAGTACAGTTCTCTTTCATGAGGTCTACAGGTTCCTTCCACTTGCACACATCCTGCTGAGCAAGATTTCAGAACAAACTTGATTTATTGGACCTCGGACATGATATGGTGATTGAAGATTGGTTGTAGAGGCTTGCTCTTGTAGTTTGTTTTGATGGTTAAAATATTTTCCCATGATATGATTCTTTGACCTTTTCATCTTAATAAAGTGATGTTCTTTGGATAACTTTGATTTCACTACCTTCAAATGAAGAGCAAGAAAATAGTGAGACAAAATCAACGGCAATGTTGAGACCTGCAGAGATAAATTCAACTAACTCTCAAAATTGAATGTATCTCTACCACACCGATGTCACTCAAAGGGCACAAATATGATTTACATAATCAAAAATCAGACTAACATTTCAAAGAGATCAAGAATAAATTAGAATTCCTTTAACTTTTCTTACCTTAATGGAATGTTGCAAATATACCTAAAAAAACTGTCTCAGGTGATGTCTCTACCACTCTGCTGGTGTGTGTGTGTGTGTGTGTGTGTGTGTGTGTATTAAAGTGAGACACACTGATACGCTGCTATATAGTTTAATATAATTCCAGACTATATAGATTGCTATGCCTTTGCCAGATCCCTGATTCAGACGTGGTCCTCTAATTCTGCTCTGGAACTCTTCTGTATAATGGCAACCAATACTATTTCACAGAAAAAAGTTATTTTTCCATTGCAGAAACATAAAGTAACACTGTTACAGTTTGTGATCTAATTGCTCTGGATACTTAGCATATTATAAGATTTTTTTTGAGTTTTTACTAAGCTGATGACTGTACATTTGTAGATGCATATATAGTTTTTTAAAAAATATATTTGGTACAGAGTCACACTATGCAGCTCAGACTCTTACTGGTGTTCCTCTTTTCAACCTCCCTAGTGCTGGAATTACAGGTATGTGCTACCACACCCAGAAGCAGTTTTTGTGATTTATGCATGAATATTGTGTTTATATACTATATATGGTATATTAATTCATTTGAGAAAATGTGCTGATGGAATCCAATCATTTTTAGCTTTCACTGGGTAGACAGAACTCCACTTGTCAAGACTGAAAAGTGGGGAAATGTGGCCATGACCAAGAGAGAGACTGGGGACTGGCTGGGAAACAGGACATGGAGAAAAAGATAGAACATTCTGCTAATGCTATGATGGTTGTCTTTAGAACTGAATAGGATATCTTGAATTCAATTATTTTAAAGTTGGAACATTTTAACTGTAAAACATTGTCTTATACCAGCTCTTGGGCACAATAGACCATTACTATTGACTAGTGAAGTAACACTAGGTCATATAAGATTTTCTTATATTTTTTGTGCTATGTAATGATTTATTTCTACATTCTTTGATTCTATAAGATAAGGCAAAGATAGTAGTCCTAAAAAAATGAGGTTTTTTTTTTTTTGAGAAAGGGCCTTATTATGCAATTCAGGCTGGCCTTCAGTTCACCATGTAGCCAAAGCTGGCCTTGAACTCAAAGAAATTTTGCTGTCTCAGCCTCTTGAGTCCTGGGATTATAGGTATGAGTCAATACTCTCAGCTAAAACTGGAATATTTGAACAAAACCATACATAATGTATTTAGGAGGTATTTTTAGTTTCACTATATATGAACATGATCAATTTTAGCAATTATTTCAATAGGAAATCTGAAAGGGTATACACCAAAATATTAACCATATTGATTTTTAGTGAAGGATTTCAGGTGATTTTATGCATAGTTTGTAACTCTTGATCTTGACATTTTCCTTCTGGCATATTGAATATACATTACTCTACAATAAAAAAAATGAAGCTACTAGCATTTTGAAGGAAAAGGATCATAGCAATTATTTTCAAACTTCTTTCTACCCCAAAGAAATGAATTGCTTTCCTACAGCTTTGGGAAGTTTTCTTTTCCAGATCTGGCTCTGGAATCAAGTGACTCCTAAGAAGGCTGTGAAATCAGCAAGTTTGGTGAGAATCTCCATGGCTGGTAATTTAGAGCTTGATTTGTCATTAACTACCAGTTAATATTCCTGATTTCAGGGCTGCAAGTTCTGATTACATGCAGCTCTTTCCACTGCTTGTTTACATTTTAACTTAAAAGGCAGTAGGCTGGAGAGGTGCACCATGCAGCCCTGGAAGTCCTGTCTGCTTTAGAGGAGGCTCACACTCACTGAGAAATAGTGCACACTCCTCTGGAAGTTTATTGAAGAAAACACTCAAATGTAAGTATAGCATGCAACCCTGAGATAATATTTTTCCATAATTCTGAAGACAAAAAGTTTTGCTTATGTAATGTGGATTTAAGTTCTTCCTTTTGCAATTTCTTGATGGTCTTCTACTAGTAATGTATAAAATAGGAAATGAAAAATTGTTTAAGCATTATTTGAAGATTTAGTATGATTTCAAGATTGAGTTCAATGTTACTTTACAAATGTTAAGTAAAGCTAGTGTAAATATATTTGACAGTCTTATATGCAATTCATACATAGGATACAAAAATGTGTACCACAGTGTATTTGCTGAAGTGTGTAGCTTTCACTAAAAAAGGAATATTGACATTTTGCCAGATCTCAGTGGGGAGGTGGACAATTTGTTTCTATTTGTCGAGCTCACTATTGATCTTTAAGAAAGGAAGATGAGAGAACAATGCCTCTACCAGTTTCTGAAACCAAGCTAATGCCTCCCAATATATTAATATCTCTGTTATGCTATGTCCTGTACCACTATGCCACTTTATTTACGTGGTTTTCTTTGAAAACAATTATGCAGGAAACGATTGAAGGTACTTTTTTATGATTCTTTTGCTAAATCTCTCATATTGATACTGAATCCAGAAAGTTGCCATATCTAAAAATTGTTTCAATTTTTACTTGTCAAAACATAGGTAGTAAAAATTTCCCCAATGCTATTATTAAATTAAATATAGGAGCACTTTAAAAATCTAGGAGTTTTGTGCATTGTATTACTAGCATGTACAAGTTCTTTCAAGAATGAGAAATGCTTTAAGATTATGAGATATTTCATTCCAGCGTGTTTAGCATTGGAGGTAGGAGAGAACAGAAAGGGAGGCCACCACCGTGATAACAGTCACATGCCACTGTCTGCTCTGCTCTGTGTGTGTGTGTGGTGTGGCGTGTAAACGGAGTAACGTATAAGCATTGAATGTATCTAAGTGTTTTTCTTCGCCATAATCTGTCAGAGATTTAAGTGAGTAATGTTTGGCACAGAATTTCCCACATCACACACTCAATAAGATTTTGTTAAACAGGTAGTGTGGTCTACTGTGTACTGCTTTGTGCCTCCCTAGATTAAGGTTGTATGTTCCTTTGGACAGAGCACAATGAACAGCACACTTTCTAGAATTTTAGGGCAAAATGGAGATTAAAGGCTGAATATAACAATTGAGTAGTGGTAGAAAGAAAAATATGCTCCTCCTGCAGACTACAGTAGGAACTTCATAACCTACTACTGTGCCCTAAATGTTTATGAAGAAATAAGGGAGTTATAAATATGGCTTCAAATTATGTAAATCTAGTGGCCACAAATGTTGACTTTTAATTGCATAAGGTTAAAGTCAGGTACAGGTAAGTGGAGCTATGGACTGAACAACAGACAGTTTCCAAAAGAGAGGGAAGGACTTTTCATTTTTATTGTTTGTACTTGATTTTTAATTTTACAGTGAACAAGAATCCTTCTAATACTTTTGTAATGAAAAAGCAGAAGAGAACCAAAATAAAGGGGAGCTTGTCAAATAAAATTTTAGTGTTTTTTTTCCATTTAATAACATCCATCTTTTAATCTTGATATTACCCTGTGCTGGAAAACAAATAGAGTAATTAAGATACTGTCTCCGCCCTCAGAGAACTGTATAAAGATGCATGACTAAAATACTTGAAGCAAGGACAGGGATGAAATGACTTCAAAGACATTGTCTAAGAACAGCTCTGTGTGAAGGGCACTATGCTATTTCCTTCTGATGAATAGATCTTAGTACATTCTGGAGACTTGGTGTTAATTTAGGGTGGGCATGATAATCTGTTTATTTGGTGATTATTTCTTTGAACCTATTTGTAAAACTCAGTAGTCAGCATGACTATCCAACTGCTATTTGAGTTTCCAAGTAGTGCCTTATTTTACATACACACTGAGGTTCTAAACTGGAGGGAAATGAGATAACTATGTTTTTAAGTCTTGGAAATTTTATGCCAATAGAAATGTTTAATACCTATATGGTGAAGAGCAAACTGCCTCTTTCCTTTGATCTTGTGTGGAAATGTGCCCATTTGGGTTCATCTCAAAATCAGAGGACCATTTGGCTGTCAAAAATCCAACTGAAATGTAAAGTGGAACGTACCTTTTAAAGGAAGCTGTTAGCAGTACAAATGTGCTGATACCTCTGGGGCATATCAAGAATAAAAATCAGTCATTATGAGACACTATGGAACGAGTTATGCCTACCAACAGAGACAATAAGCTCTGGACATTGGGACAAAATAGTCACTTCTGTCAAAGGCAGGCTTTAAATGGTTTGACATAGGTGAATGCTTTTCTAAATTTAGGTGTAGAGGACTTGACTGATGATATGAAGAATGGGGCCACTACGTACTGTTAACATACATACAAGTATGGTTGTACAAATAGTTACAGTATTTTGATAATCAAGTGACATCTTTTTGCCACTTTAATCCAAGATAGCTTCTGTGACATTTTTATTTGCTTATTTTCTTCTTGTGAAGTTGCTATAAATTGATTTATATTTACAATTAAGAAATACTGAGAACAATTGGACTCCACAAAATATGGTAACCTATTAGATCAGCATTGCTTTATATAACAAAATTGTATTAATTTGTATGTTTTAGAACAAGGGATTTTTTCATACTGTTAAATTTATATTGTTATATGGAGAAATAGACTTTTAAGTAAACATTATAATATTTCAAAAATAGTTATATTTAAATATATTAAACTATATAAAATAGTTTATTGGGTGTTAGACTCAAACACTATAAATATATAAGCTATGTAGATGATCACATTTTTCTGTGACTCGGTATAACAAGAACTGAAATTTTGTGCTTTGGAGTATAGAAGTTAAATTTTAGTTTTTATATATGAGAGCTCTCTGATTATGATTATAGATTTTTCCCTATCTCTCCATAATTAACAACTTGGGCTCATAGATATTTTAGAAGATATATAATTGGTCGCAGTTCAACTTGGTTGATTTTAACCAACAGCTTTAAGATTTTCCCAACAAAGAAAAACTTTTATAAATTACAACATGAAAGTAACATTCTACTTTTATAATTCAATAAGTGTAAATTCAGTACTCAAAACTGATTTCACATGAATGTTCATCAAAATGAATACTTTACCATGGCAAGTAATAACTGTATCTAAAATAACTCCAAATTTTCCAAAAGCCAGTACAAAAAGGGTGGGCTTGATGAGCTGGATGAGTGTCAGGCAGATTATAAGCAAATCCCTTTCTTACAACTGAACTTGACCTGAATAACTCCTAAGGGCCTTCTGATGTCTTTCCAGATTCACGGAACAAAATAGAAAACAATTTTCCTGATGCAGGTGTTCCAGAATTGTCTTCGCCTGGGTTAGAGGCATGCTCCAATTACAAGTGTGTACATGATCATGAGGGGGCTAAAGAGGAATGGAACTAATGGCTTTCTGAGGTTGGAATACATGAAATTGACCAGGCAAAATAGGTCGATTATTCTCTCAGGACAAATGTGTACTTTTTATGGAAGTATGTTTCAGTTGGTATAGTCAGTCTGCACATTGGCACTCAATCCAAGATCCAATCATGCAATTATGACAAATTAAAGAAATAACTTCAGAATCCACAGCAAGGGAATAAAATCAAAGCAAAAAAGTAGCAGTGAGAAGTCAGTCTTCATACGTCATAATACCATTTCAAGACATCATGAAACTTAGACAGATAATAGGGAATTCTTTTATTTCATCTTCTCCTCCAAATATTTCATTATGACCACGTGAAATAAGCTATGTTTTGACTGAAAGGATTCCAACTTTTGACTGAGTCCAAGATGCTGAAAATTAGGGGACAAGATCAAAATATTTTTAGGGAATGAGTCTTGTTTTGGGGTTTCCAGAGTTTCAGTGAGTATACTGGTGGCCTCACACCATACTTCCAGTCTCCTGCACTGACAACGGGGTGTCTTCAGCCCCTTTTCATAAATGGAGCTCAGTTTTGGTTCCAGGAACATATTCTGTCTGAAATGAGACCTGATTCTAAGGAGTTACCATCATTACTTGTACTTTTACATAGCTCCTTGGCCATTAAATATTTTAAACTCATTTCCTCAAGTGGCTGAATATTTATGTCACTGAGTTTTATATGCTGTTTGAATAAATTTTATTATTCTGATAGCATATAAGTGAAGTTCCTACCATGTTGTACTTACACATATCTCATAGGTCTTGGAATCTGTTTGAAGTTAACTTGCAAGTATTTGTTTCTTGTTTGTCTTTTATTTATTTATTTATTTATTTATTTATTTATTTATTTATTTATTTTGTATAGGATCTCACTACTAACTCATAGTGATTCCCCTGCTTGTGCCTTCCAAGTGCTGGGATTACAGGCATGCACCACCAAGCCCAGACTCCATTGCCGGCTCAGCACACTTCAGAGCAGGACCGATGTGGCAAGGTATTTGTTTCTAACTCTCGTAAATACGATTTTTAAAAGAATAATGTGCCAGAATGTCACTAGGAAACAATTTGTGAAGACCAATGTTTTCCATTGCTGTCATCACTATATTTGATTTTCTCAACACAACTCTGATCTTTTCAAACAAACTTGACAGGCTGCTGCCTTCTAGGAGGCCCAAGGTGAAGTTTGAGGATCTACCCCTTAGGTGCCTGCTTCACTTTTGCCTTCTGTCTTCAGATTCTTCATTAACATTTTCTTTTCTGTCTGTTTCAGAGTCCAGAGTCAACAGCTCAATTTTAAGAGATACTATGTGTGTGGATGCAAATTCTTGACTGAATGGATGCTCAGGGACTTGATCTTTACCCGTTTTGCAATGGATTCTAGGTGGGAATGATTCACTGAATAGACAGGCAAGAGTGTCTCTGAGGGTCTCTCCTACCTAGGCACTTTAAGGTGTAGTTTCCTCTGCCTGCTAAGTCACATTGCACAGAATGAATTCAGCCTTCTCCTCTGAGTTACTTCTTAGGGAGTGGGATTAAACATCTTCAGGCTGTTAGAGTCTTTTTCATGGAGATTCAAGTGGAAGAGAATAAAATGTGCATAGTCAATCTGCCATATTTAGCCTGTGTTTCATACATGATTTTAGAACTTTCCCATGCCAGATTTCTCGAAGTGTATGTAGTCCCATGTTTTAAATAGTTGTTCTTTCTAAAAAAAGAAAAATGTAGAGCACAAAGGAAAAAAATTGTGAAGAAGCAAAGACTTTATGTGAGAGCACTGTTTCCTCAGCCTTTGGTCTCTAAGCTTTTGATTTTTTTTAGTTATTATTATTAGTTGTGTGTGTGTGTGTTTGTGAGAGAGAGAGAGAGAGAGAGAGAGAGAGAGAGAGAGAGTGTGTATGTGTGTGAGTGTGTGTGTGTGTGAGTGTGTGTGTGTGTCTGTGTGTGTGTGTGTGTGTGTGTGTGTGTGTATGCAGGGTTTTACTATGCAGCTTGGACTCACAGTGATCCTTCTGATTTCTGCTTCCCTAGTTCTGGGATTATAGGCATGTGCCAACATGCCCAGCCTTTGGCTTTTGATTATTAATCATGGTAAGTCAACACGAATGGGTTCAGAAACACCTACATCAATACTAAAGTACAGTTTGGGGTATATCTGTCAATGATGAACATACAGGCCAGCAACCTGAGGGGAAGACTCTTCCTGAACAGGGGTCCACCAGTCAATAGGCTGGTAACCTGGACAAAAAAATAATGGGAAGAAGGAAACATTTCTGTGTTGGAAAAGCTCTCATCTTTACTGATGCATTCAGATATCAGTCTGTCATTTCTTCAGCCTTCCAAACAGACTCACCTCAGTGACTCTCCAGCGGTCATTAAGGCTCTGAACTTGGACTGGAACTGCATTATTAATTCCTCTTATATGTGGCCTGCACTTTCTTGGGCTGAGCAGCAACTAGCTTCTCTTACTCCTCAGAGTGTAAATGACCATCATCAATAATGCTGCTACCTCTGATCCTGTACACTACCTAATAATGTCCCCTTGTAGAATCATGCATGTATTTTCTATTTCTTCAATTCCTCTAGAGGATGCTAGTCAATGAACTACCAAGAATTTTCTTGTTGCTGTGACTATAATTTGTGGTACAAAAGCATTTTTAACTAATTTGAACAGAAAACGTTTGGTGATATGGGCTTAGAATGTTATGAGCAGAATTGGTTATTTTCAGAAGATTAGAATACTGATAAATGCTGAGCAAATTTTTATTTATTCACTTACTTATTTGCGGTACCAGTGATCAAATTCAGAGCTTTATACTTGCCAGGCAGGTGCTTAAGCCACTCAGCTATCTCCCCAGCCCTTAGAACACTGATAGAAATGTGGACAATAAAAGCCAAGTTTCTGTGGATGAGAACAAGTGTTGTTTTGGAAAATAGACTGGCAGCTACTGCTCCAAATTCAAGCCAGTTATTATTTACTGTAACTACTTTTGGCTCACTTATATTATTTGACAACTCATGAAGCAGAGGCACATTCCCCTAACTACAGATCCTGTTTTCACCAAGAAAGAAGTTAATGTAGGAGGTACTAATCAACAGTTTATAGACTTGAATCAGTGTGCTTCTGTAAGGTTGGTAGAAATCACCTGGACATAAACATGAGCACAGAGCAGGAAGAATTGAGAGGTCAGCACCTTTTGTTCATACTGGCACTCTAGGTTTCAGTGCTGTGAAAGCTGAGACACGTACCTGGCTCAGCGAGCCACAGGACTAGTTCAACATAAAGAGATGAGCCCTTTTCATGTGCCCTTCATTTAATTATCTTTCTTAAGAAAAAGGTCCTCAGCTAATTGATGATATTGCCATTTAATCTGTAAGGTACTCTGTTTATGATTTTGAATCCAAACATCTATATTACAAAAGGCTGGAGTCAATAAATTAATTCTCACCAGTCACTGTTTTCCAATCACTTAAGAGAAAATTTTCGGATTCAGCCTAAGATGATGGAATGAATAGTGATCATATGTATCTGCCTGGAACCTCTTTCCTAGAAAACAGGCTATAGGAAAGGCAAGCAGTGAGTGAAGAGCCAGAAACAGATTTTAAAGAACAGCACCATATTTGATGTCTTCTTCTTCTCCCCACCCCCATCACACTATTACCTTGACTAGAGTCTGATCAGCCTGTCCATGAACTTCTAAAGGGGAGACACACTCAGTCCTCAGAATGGCATAGGTACCCCTTCTTAGTGCCATCACAATGGCCTCTTTATATCTCTACCATGCCACCTAACACAGACTTTTATTATAAAGGTTTTCATGTTAACCCTTTGTAGCAATGTCTTCAGGGCAAAAGATATGTTTTATTTATTTTTGCATCACTGGTGTTTAGCTCAAGAATTAGACTCGCCAAATAAATGTTGGATGATTAAGTGGGAGAATAAATAAGCTTCAGGCAATTGAAGCAGAGAATAGGGGAAAGACTTTGAAGAAGGTTTACCATGTAAACAACACTGGATAACTGGTTCATTAGGGTTATTAGAAGGTTGGAGAAGGATAAGCAAAATTGTAGATGGCTATGGCTTGCAAACATACTACAGTGCTTCTCCCTTTGGGATACATAGCCTAGGAAATGCTACATGAAGTGGTGGCAAGCATAGAGCAAATGGGCCAAAGCAGACTATCTGCATCACTGCAAACTCTAAACGGCTCACCTTTGCTGTTAGAAGGTAGTCTCCTGGCTCATTTACTAACAGCAGTAAAATAGTCACATATAGCAGACACTCAGAAATATCTGTTGAATAAATAGTCATTACTAATTTGTGAGAAAGTAGCTATGCTAATAATTAAATTCTGGGATTTCCTAAATCAACTAATTATATTTAACTTATTTTGTTCATTTTTCTGCAAAAGTTATAATTTCAGCTTTGGGGCAAATAAATTTAAAGATTTTTTTCTTTACTGTGTTTAAGTAATAAAATTTTTTATATTTAATAAGAAAGAGAAAATATTAATTCTAAGCCACATTATCATTTATTAAGATTAAATAATAAAAAGCAAAAATTAAGATTAAATAATAATGGAAAATAATCTCTAACAAAGAACTGAAGTTCTCTTTTTTCTTTTCATGATACCAGCATCAAAGGAAACTTGTTAGTCTTATTGCTGGGTCATTATGCCAGCTGTTTTTTGTTGGCTGAACCAAAAGCTACAGTTACTTTTGTCAGAATATAAAAATATACAAGTCCATACAAGTGATTACACTAATAATCATGCAGCAGTTGCTTGTGGATTTGCCTCTTCTGCAGCTAGATTTGGGCTGATGTACTACCGAATACCTTCCAAGTTCTAGCTTTTAAAATAGTAGATGTCACTTGCATAAGAAAAGGTGTCATCCAAGATCTCTTTTGGGTGGCTACCTGCATTCTGTTTGTTACTCTGTGGAAACATGTTGAGGAAACAAAATTCCATTGCCATCCATAAAGGGAAACATCTTCTTTTATACTTGACAGGAATGTTTTAGGCAAAGTTGTTGCACTTAGTTGGGAAATTATTTATGGATTCACAGCGGCAACATATTCTATTATGGTAGGAAATGTTCCAAGACCTTAATCTCACCTATGGAATTAAGAGTTCACCAAATGAAATAGGCCTGTTTATCTATTGTAGAATTATAAACACAAAGAAAACAAGAAACGTCGATGTCTTTATGGGAATGATAATGTCTTGGGTAGCCTTGATTTTATTGTGAGAGCAATTCAGTTTAATACCAGAAATACAGCTCTCAAACTAAGATTCTTGTGACTAATGTAACCATCTCTCATTATTACTGTTATTTTCTGATAAACTTTCTTTTGGTTAAGCTCAAAAGCATAGGTCAAAAACTATTTCTCAACAGGATATATGCCCTTTACATTCTGTTGCAGAGAATGTTCTGCATTTTAGTAACCACTTTTTCCCTGGTTTGTTTCATTTGTCATCAAACCACTCTTTATATGGAGTTTTAACTTTTATTGTAATAAGCTAACAGTATTTAAAATGTTTGGTGATGGTGTAAAAATCAGCATCACCATTAGCGTCTTACTGAATTATCAGTGGTGCAAATTGTACAAAGTTAAACAACAGTTGTGTCAAAGCAGTGAATTAGTTTAGAGACTTCATGATAAAGTCAGTCAACTGAGAGAGAAGACACTTTCAACTCCATATTGTAACTGGAAAGGTAAATGTTTCCAGAATTGTACTTTTTAACTCCATCATAAAAATTTCAAACTGGATGACCCTATTTAGGAATAACTGAGATAATGTTGGGGAGACTTACGTAGTTTGTCGTCAAGATAGTTTATATTAATTGCTTCTCAGACTTTTGGCTAAGATCAAGTGAAGATAGTTTATGTTATAAATATAATTGAGAAATGCTTTGGACATGATAAATACACAAAAATTATAAAATAAACCATTCTTTCTTGACATGTTCAAATCATCATTTTGCAAATTAAGGAGAGCTTTATTGGAAATATTTATAAACTAATATTTAGTGCTGATGTTTCAAAGAGTCTGTCAGTGTTTTTCACATTCCAGGACTTTTAGTAGAAACCAGTTGACATAGTGGCAGGGGATATATGTAATATAATCATGTGGCAAGGCTATCTTCTGTTTTTAATTGGAGCCATGCTGGAAATCATTGTAGGGCATTTTCTTTTCAGACTTTTAGAGCACAAAAGCTGAAAAAGAAAAGCAGACACACTCCCCTAACCAAAGTACTAATTGAAGACACATTATCTAAGCATAAATAAATAAATAAGCCTTTTCTAACAGAGGCAATGCATCCTCAGGCTCTGTGTTGCCTTCAAGCTTCTCCATTTCTGTGCTTTTGGCAGCCAGCAGTCTGTTTTGTGACCAACTGTGATCTTGCATTGTCCCTCTTTTGTTTCTAAGGTTTGTTTTTTTACAACTAGGATGAGTTCTTTACAGGTGGCATGTTTTCTTATTGAAGCAATTAATAGGGATAATTAAAATTATAGTTTAAAATACTGTTCTGCGACAGCATGACCATGCTTCAAGTTGCTTGATCCAAACTTAAAATATCATGTTTTCTAATGTGGCTGCTGGCTCTCATTTCTCTAAGATGCCATTTCTACTGGTTAGATAAAAGAGTAATGTAAACTATCAGTAAATTATACAGACCTAATGCAGTGTCAATAGCTTTGGAGATATTTATAAGAATCAGGGGAAGAAGACGGGATTTTACACTGAGTTAAAGACTGAAAAGAGATTCAGAAAGAAACTTTAGTTGTCATCTCACCAGTCAGCCGACCACTGAAAGAATTTTGGCTAGAAAGGGAAGTAACAAAGGATGCATCAGTATCTGATAGGAAGGTACAAAGCAGTCTTTGTTCATTCCAGGGATTGTGGCATCTCCTGAGACTAGATCTAGAGTTTCCCAGAGACCTCATGTTCCAAACACTGGACAACCTATGAAGGACTTTCAAAAGAGTGGACAAAATCTAGTTTGGGAAACCTGTCTCATCAAAAGAGACGTGAGGTTAAAAAGAAGGAAATGAACTTCTATGAGAATTTTCTATCCCAGCATTTGGGAGGCTAAGGCAGGAAGATCAGTACAAGTTTGAGACTCATTTGGGCTACAAAAAGTGAGCTAAAGGTCAGCCTAAACTGCATTGCAAGACTCTGTCTCAAAAAGACAAAGAAAAAAAAAAGTTTTCCAAATGTTCTGTGATTTTCTTTTTCGGGGGGAATTATTTAATTCTTGCTTTACATCAAATGAGAAGGCATTCAAGAGATCAACTTGAAAAGTGGACATGTGGTAGTAACTATCAAAACTGGTACGAGACACTGTGGCTATTGATCATTTATGGTAGATAGGATGAGAGAGCAAGTACAAATCAATGGCTGCATTGAAAATTAACTATATTTCCAGCAAAAGCAGACCAACGATGCATGAGTAGAATATTTCTGTAGACCAAGTGAGAAGTTCACAGATTCACTCTTAAGGCAAGATGTAGTAGCCACAGTGCACCTAGGAAGAATATTGGTGGCTGATGCCTAGGCCACTCAAGTAAGACATTTCTTGTTTTCACTGTCCCTTTCCACTCTAGTTTGATCCCCAAACAGATAGAAATACCAGCAAAGCAAATGGAGAAATAACAACAGCAATGACAACAGCAGCAACAACAAATCCCCTGCACTCTTTCCCTTACTTGTGAGACTGGTAGCTCTGAGCTGGGGAGGGAGAATGAGACGTGGGTATGAAACAAGATAGGATGAATTTAGTACTATGTGAAAGTGATTGGAAAGTGATAGGGTCTTCTAAAGTTATGGAACCTCCGCAAAACTGTATTCAAACGATAGGGTGGAAATAATACGCAGAGGATTGGAAAAGACAGGAGACAGAAGAATAAATTGATTTTGGCTAGCACCTTATGAGCTCTCCCTGTTCAATTACTGTTTACAAATAAAAACATTATTACTCTTGTGGAAGAAAAAATTACTCAAAATACTTTCCTGTTACTCACTGACTAAACTATTCTTTAGTTTGTACATTTAATAGTGTTGATCTTCAAGCTAAAGAGTTTTGTTGCTTTCTTTGGGTAAGGTCTTTGACAGGAAGGCCTGACATCTGTCAGAGAAGGTCAACTCTTGCTTAGATTGTCTTCATCCTGCAAGCGTTACGTAATAATCCCAGAACTTTACTGTTTAAACTCTCATTTTTCAGTACCTCCTTTGAGCAGAGTGATGAGCACATTATTTTTCTCCTGACAGACAGTACCATTTTCAAAAATCAAAAGTTATAACTATCGGAGAGCCAGCATGAGTACCTCATGGAAATGGCATCCACAGCTGCCCTGAAGGAACTCCCTGTGTCGCCCCATTGTTATGCTGAATGTGTCCACTACTTCGTAGCCATATTGCCTTGCAGTTTCCACAATAATCACATTTTCTTTCCATAAGTCTTGCACTTCACTCTGTATTGTAAAGCCAAAGAAAGAACAGTTTTAAGAGGATTATTTCAGCAACTGAAGCAGAAATCATGTACATATTATTATCTTCTTGAACAGATTGATCATGATGTGGAATGAAGAATTTCACTTGAATTTCCTGGATAGGTTCTAACTTTCTGAGAATTTCAAACAACGATGCAACTATGAGTATATATAAAACAATAATACATAAATACTTATAGAGATACATATTTCTGAACTTCCCTATCCATATAAAGGAATTGTATTTATTGTCTACGGTAAAGATCTAAAGTTCTCAGCTTGAAAACCAACTTTTTTTTTTATTATCTAAAGAGAATACAAAATAGGAAAAAAACAAAACAAAACCAAAACAAAAAAAAATTAGAAATGACACAGACCTTCACCAACAAAACAATAGAAATTCTTCAGGGGTTGCTGTATTGCATAATGGAAAACCAACATTTGCGAGCCACAGTGCTAGCTCCATTTGTATCCTCATTAACTTAGCTGCTTGAATATTAACTGGAAACTGCTTGGTGCTTAGTTTCTTGTGGAGGGACAGTGTTTTAAGGATAAATAAACTGCAGTGAGTGCCCTTGGGACAGCATTTTCTAGTAAAAGGAACAGATGCATCAAGAGCTAGCAAGCCCTTTTTGTCAGAAGAAAGCATGCCAGGTCTGAGCTGACAGGAGTGGCTCTGCGAAGAGCAGGTGCAAGCTAAATGATAGGGCTTTGAGCTCCACAGCAGTCTAGAGCAAGGCCTTCTGGTCAGAAGAGCATGGTGCCGCTTGGGGAGCTGCATCATGGAGGCTCCAGCGGCTGCTGCTGTCTTCCCTCCGCTCCCCTCCTCGTCCGGGGCATCGATGCAGCACAGCCAGTGTGCTAGTTTTGGTGTGCTCTGTGGAGATGGGGATGCTGTGGAGGGGATCTGCGATATCCACTGAAAGCCTGGTACACAGAGGAAGGGCTTTGGAAGGTGATTGGATCACAGGGGATTAACTTGAGGAAGAGTCCACACTAAACGTGCTATTGGGAGGCGCAGTTGGATCAGAAAAAGTAAGTCATGGAGTTGTGGCCTGGGAGGCTATATCGTCATCATCATCGTCATCATCATCATCATCATCATCATCATCATCATCATCATCATCATCATCCCCTCCTCCCTTCTTTCCCTGCTTCCTGGCTACACTATGATGGGCAGCTCTCCCCTAGCAGCAGGCCATGCCACCTGCCTAGGTACTTCGGAGCCAGCCTGCTGTTGACTGAAACCTTAACCTCAGGCAAAATAAACTTTTCCACCTTAATGTTGTGGGGTTTGAGTATTTTGTCCCAGCCACAAAAAAAGTGATTGAGACAGAGGGGCTAACTTCATGACTTGGCAAAAGAGTTCCTCAGAACTTACCTGCCATCTGAGACTCTTCCTACCCAATTCCTCCTTCTTCCAATTTTGCATCGAAAACATTGCAGTCAAACACAGTTCCTAACACATGCTAGGTGGACAAAGGAGATCTTGGACAGGACTGAGTGACAACCATTGAACACTGTGATCTGAAATGCTTCCTGGCTCTTACATGCCCTGCCCAGTATTTCCCCCTATTGCAATCTCTTGTTGTTGATTTTGGGAAACCCAAACTAACACAGGGACAGACACTGTACTCCCATTTCCCTTCTAAAAGGCAAGTTGGAGTTTTCATTTTTCAGGTTATGGAAGCACATGACTTGCATTTGTTAAGCCTCCAACTGTTACAGTTGAGCAGAAACAGTACAAATACAGGCAATTTTTTGTCTTCTCCACTGTGCTTATGTGCTTATTCTTACAGGACCCTCAAAGAAAAGTGTTTCCTTCAAAATAATAGCAGTGAATAGCAAAGACTCAAAAGAATCTCTCTGGAGGGATACAGACATGCCAATTTGCTCAGGGCCTCTAGAATGATATTTTTAAAATGAAATTCATACATGTAATACCGTGTATTGGCTTCTTTTTTTCAATTTACAAGCATTTTCACAATTTAATGTACCTAGTTATGGTAGATATGTAGAACTTTATGCAGTTTCTAGAGAAAAAATAGTTATATGAGAAACAGAAATTGGGACAGCAGAACAGTGTTCTTGCAATGAACCTGTATGAAGGAGCAAAGTGCAAACTGTGCTCCAGGAAGAACCTGATTTGTAACACAGTAGCAGCACAGGCACTGCCTAAATCCACCTGGAATTCTAGAGCGGGATGACCCTCCCTTAGGAGCAGCCCACTAAGGTAAGGGCTGCATCTTAGCACACAGGCATTTACAAGTGGGGTCTCTGTAGCTGAGGAAAGCATCTGACATGGTTAAGGTCTGAGTCATTTGTAGAACAAGGGATTTCTCAGACAAAAAAGGATAAAAGCAGACAAATAAGTCACTCATTCATTTATGCACCAGATTTTATTCTTTTGTGGGATCAAATAATATGTGCTACAAATTGTTTCACAGTTGGGACTCCAGCGTGAGCCTTGCAAGCCACCCACTCATCCCAACATCCTTGTAGCCACAGACTGCAAGGTACATGGACAACCAAGAGTTTCTTTGATAGAGTAAATAACAGAGGTTTAAGCCCTCTTATTTCTAGAAAAATAGGAACTGAACCTAACCTAAAGAACTGGGGAGTGACAGGAGGGCATAGGCACTGTTAGGGGGGCTTGCAGAAGGAGGACCCAAACTGACCTAGTGTATTCAGAAAGTCCTCCCAGAGAAGAGCACGTTTAAATTAAAATACGAAGAGTATCTGGGTGTTATACAGGTGAGTGAGTTGGAAGGAATGGCTCCAAGCTGAGGCAGCAGCTACTGCCAAGGCCCTGAGGTGAGCGTTGCTTGCTTGAGAAGCGACACTGCTCAGTGAGACTGAGCTCAGTGGTCTTATGTGTGTATATGGTTTTATAGCAGGGAGCAGAAGTCTGTAGAAGAGGGGAGAGCGGCCGGGCAGCACATGATGAGGACTGTGTTCTGTGTCTGCTTGTGTTACCACTTTCTCCTTCCCCCATATTGTGTTTCTCGTCCTCTCCCTCTTCTGCCTTCACTTCATTTGCAAAGAGCAGCAAGGACAGTGAAACTCTGGTAGAAGCCTCATCTCTATGACAGGAGTGGCACAGGGCAGGTGCTTAAGAAGCACTTGCCTAGATGAGTGCATGGTGAGTATTTTATTTTATTTTAATTTTTTTTCTTTTCTGTATTTTTAGGGCAGGGTCTACAGGGTCTCACTATGTAGATGGGACTTGTAGTTGTTGAGGCACGCAGGCATGGGTCCCCTTCCCCTGCACCACTTCCGATGTCTGGGGATCTGCCAACCGCAGTACTGCTGCAACCCTGACTGTCTGCGCCCAGCTAATTACGAAGATAGCTTTGTTTTAGCTTGCTTCAAGGACTGTATGCTCTGTGTCCAAAACACCCTGGCCCAGCCAGGGACGCTTGATGACTCCCCTTCCTCATTCCTGCCCACCCAGAACACCCTGGCCCAGCTAAGGACACTGGATGACTCCCCTTCCCCCATTCCCTGCCCTATAAATCCCCTGCCTGCCCAGCCATCACTGCTGTTCAGGTCCACTGAGCAGCTGGCACATGCTAGTGGCTGTCAGTAAACTGTTTCTTTTGTGACAGCTAATGTGAGTTTGGTCTTGTGTGGGTTAGAAGGCGCCTTTTTCCTGACAGTTTTCCTGTCAGTAGTGGTCCTATCATGCCACCATGCCCAGTCTCAGTGGCCCACTTAGGGGGTTCTGGGGGCGGGGCCAGCATGCAGGCCAGGGCTAAACTCCCAGCCACTGCACTTGGCCTATGCAGGCGCTTTAGTACGCTGAGCTATCAGGCTGACCTGAATGGTTAGTGTTCTGTTTTATTTTATTTTATTTTTTTATGGTGAATATTTTAAATATGAGGAGGGCGAAATGTACTGTGAAAAGCTATAGTCAAAAGAAGCATGATAGTGCTACCTGTGTCTTCTCTTAGGAATTAAAATCTTGAGGGGCACTCTCCAAATCTCATAATGTGTCTAACTCATAATTTCTATCAAGAATTAGTGCCAAAGCCCCCTCCTAATCTGGTCGTCTTCAACTCCTCAGCTACTCCAGGTGTTAAAGGATGACTCTCTTTAAATTTTCTTTAACCCTTGCTGCCACCGGACTGCTGAGCAGGGAGCTTTATGTAGCTAGCTTTCTACCAGCGCTCCTACTTTCACATCAGAAAAGATTTGGCATTCAGACAGACAGTCTTGAGAAAGGAGAAGGGGGTCCTTTGTTTTGCACTGGGAAAGGCTAAGGGCACTCAGCACAGACACAAAAAATGTCAATCTTATGGTCCTTGCATATTAAATGGCCAGGTTCCTGCAGGCCCGTTTCCAGTTCCAGGTGATCTCCTAACGCATGGCTCTGAGGCCATTGTCGCAGCAGCTCTTGGAATGTTCACGGACCCTGCTCTGGAACTGGAGCAGCTGGTTCTGACTTCCTAGAACCTGGCTTTCTGTTTGGTTCTGAGGCCTCTGTGAGTGTTAAGATATACTTACTACTTTTTCCCTGAAAGCCTCATGCAGTCATGGGCTGGGCTTCTGGAGTCTGTAATTGACTCATGATCCAAGGTTGGGGCGATGGTTGTAAATGCCTCACTAGCCCTGGGGAAGAGAGCCTGAATGCAACGTAAGGGGGAAGAGAGGCTTGTTTTCTGCTGCTACTCCCCTTTGCTCTGGTTGTTTTGGGTGGTTTTTGCCGCCATGAACTGTTGGCCTCTGCTATGCGCCACTCTGCCTGGGAGCCAGCTGAGTATGAACTGAAACCCCCAAACAGTGAGCCAAATAAACCTTTTCTTCCTTAAAAAAAAGTCCATCAGAGCTCAAGCTTTTCATTTATGAATGTTCAATTAGAGGACAACACATGATAAAATTTCAAAGATAAGTATTTTTTTAAAAAGTATTTATTTTCTAAAAGGTCATCTTTTCCCTCAGAACTCATTGGGAGTAACAGTTTCACTTGTGGTTTCAGTGGGGAGGCTGAAGAAAAGAAAGCCTTGTAATGCAGGCTTGAAAGATGCCCGAAACACCAATGGAGCACAGGACGCTCAATCCCTCTCAAATATCCCTCCATTCTTTATTTTGCACAGCTGAGGCTACTTTCTTATTTTGTGTTGTGTACAAGCCATTGGTAGGCAATGGTCTCTTTGTGCCCAGAGATAACCACAATTGAGTTGAAATCATTACCTCCCAGTATATGGTCTCTTCTGGTTTTTATGGAAGTTGGTCAATATTACATAGTGTCATTTGGATCACTTACCAGCAGGGATCTATATAGGGACCATGAGGTTATCCTGGCCCAGAAGTGACAAGCTTACCTGTGTTAAGAAATGCACTCCATCCACTGGTAAATGAAATCCAATTCCCAAAGTCTTGATGATCACTAGGATATTTAATAAATTTTCCCTGAATGAAATAATTAAAATTCTAAAGTTACAAACTTCCCTTATGTTATAGGTATTTACATAAACAAGTTCAGTCAGATTCTCTCAGAATGTGATAAATGGCATGGAGGACTAAATTCCTATTTTGCAGATTTGAAATACATTGAGGCTATTTCTGTGGATAGAGTTTTGTGAGTGGTCATAACTTGATCTACATTGAATTTAAAATTAGATGCCGAGAGCCTGTTGTAACTGAATACAAAGGTAAATTTTGAAATATTTTAGATGAGGCTTTAAGTTCAGAAATTTAAATTACAAAATTTTCGTTAAAATCTAGATCAAACTCAGACATATCAATACTATCTTTACAAAATCGAGAATATTCATGACAAACATTATTGCGTATATTTACCTCTTCAGAACCCTATGAATAATTTGCAGGTGATTGGAATTAAGCCACTGAACACCACCAACAACCAATACTGTCTGGCCAGTATTTTCTAGTGGACGTGATCTGAAATCCAGAAAAAAAAAAACAGCACATGTTGCTTTTAAACAGATGGTAAACATTTTAACTGCATGGCTTCACATTTCACTGAACCGTGTCTGGCTTTCTGATCACAGGACCTCCTTGTCATTTGTAACTCATTTTCAGCCACATTATAGGGTATCTAAGCATTTCAGTGCATTTGGTACACAGTGAGCAATTATAGCTGCTAGTAAAACATCAGGATTTTGCAGCACCGGGACATTCATAGTAGTTACATTGTACCTCTGCAAGAGATGCTCAAGCGCTTTCTCAAACGTTGGTCTCAATGACGAGCTCAGCCAGAACTGAGGATAGTAGGAGTAACTGATCTGAGTTTTTCCACCATTGACATTAGCATACAGTTTAGTACCATGCAACTTCTGCCATTCCTGCAGGGTTTCATTCACTCTTTCTATCAGGTAGTACATGATCCCTCTGTTGGTTGAATCACCAATGAAAATAATCTATAAATTAAAGAAAAACATTTTGTTTCCAAATCTTATGTTTATTTGGTATATGAGTTATCTAAGATACCCAATTTTTGAAAACTCATATTATTACGTGCTAGTTGAAAAAGATAGCCCATGAAGCTTAGAAATAGCACTCATCATATCCCCCCTGCAACATGTTCATTCCATTTTCTTCTGTATTGGTAGCAATAACTTCATCCATTAACCCACTAACTAGTGCATAAATCTTTCCATGTTATTCTCAATTTCTGTTTTCCTTACATTCATTACTTCTTTATCTAATCAACTGGTAAGTTTTATTGATTTAAAAAGCCATGAAATAGCTTATGAAAGATGTGGCAACTGAGAATCCAGAGGTATGTCCTGGAGGAAACATTACTTGAAAAAAGAAACAGAGGTCCAGAATCTGGTTTTCCTGGTGTCCCAGGTTGCACACCATGGTGCCATTTGTTCTCGGACGACGTCCCCCCACCATGACATCTTCCCATCTCCACCGTGGAGCCCCTGGTTCAGGCTCTCCCTGCCTCAGCCTTGCATTCCTCTCATGCTCTCTTGATGGCTCCTCCTCCTTTCTTGGTGACTGTCTTCTAATTCACTCAACATACAGTATTGCTGGGTTAAATTTTCAAGTGTCTCATTCTCATCACCTTATTTGCATGCTCAAATTCTTTATTTGTGCCCCATTTTCTATAGTATCAAGTTGGAATTACATAGGTTCCAGTAATATTTAGTAAATTTTCATTACGTATCAGGCTTTCTGACTGCCACAGTTGAAGAATGAGACTCAGGAAGATTGAAGTCATAAATCTAAGAAAGAGTGAACACAAAATTCAAACCCAAGTTCTTTGCTTCAAGTGCAGGGTCAACGGTCCATCCTCTCAGTACAACTCCTCAAGTAAGCATGACAGACTACCACTTTTTCACTGACCATGATTTTCCCTCAAGAAAGAACATCTGTTTTTCCTTGTCTTAATCCATCTGCCTTGAAAATCTCTCCTGCAAATTCCACCTGTCAACCCCTAGACCCAACACAAATGGCATTTCCTCCAACAAGTCTGCTCCAGTGACCCTAGTCAGAATCATCTTCTTTGTCCCCTGTGATTCCATAATATATTTTTATTTTCATTACAGATTTTATCGAAGCCTACATGAAATGATGGCCATTTGAGTTTGTGTCTTTTTTCTCATAACTTACCAAGAAGTATTTGTGGTTCAAGTCCATTTCTGAATTTAATCTTCCTCATGGCCCCATTAATACCCTTGAAAAACATTTAGTGAATTGAAAGTAAAACTACCTCTGGCCATAGACAACCACTTTGAATATCTTTTGATGAGATTTAATTTACTCCTTGTCTTTTTTTGCTTTTGAGATCTCTTTTCCATTATTCACATACTTGTTTTCTGCTCATTTTAATAGTAGGCATTACCATCATTTCCCACTTACTTGTCCATTTGTCCATTCACATGAATATGGTCAGAGTTTACAACATCCTAATCTTTTCAGTAAGCGCACTGAGGTGACTGAGTTAATAAATTCTGATAGCTTCTCCACTATATCTTCAAATCCAATACTACTTGCATAAATATTGCCTACCTTTAATGACTAACATGGCAAGGCTACCCATGATCTTCTCAGTCATGTAGAAGGGGCAGTCAATTTCATTAGAGCAAGATAATTTGTGAAATAAATAGATTTTTTTTCTTTCTGGATTTGACCTATAACTTTTTATGGCCTAGACTGAATTTTAAAGAAAGATTTTGAATCAGGAAGGCTCTTAGCTTTAGACACTAGTAAATGTTCAACTCCATTTGTATCAAAGTTTCAGGGTTACCACAACACAGTAATATAGTGCTGTGGGTTCAACAACAGAAAATTATCTCCTCACATTATAGGAGGTGAGAAATCCAGGATCAATGGGTAAGCAGGGATGGTTCCTTTCTAGGGTTTCTGCCCTACAGATGTCTGTCTTCTCTGTCTTCACATGGTGTTTTCTCAATGTGGGCCTGTGCCCAAATCCTAGTTTTTATGAAAACCTTAGTCATATTGGCTTAGAGAGACCCTATCTTACCTTATTTGCCTCTTCAAAGGCCATATCTCTGTAAACATTGGCACTTTCTGATGTGCTTTCTGAGGTACTACAGGTTAGAACATTAGCATGCTTGGTGGAGAGCATGTAATTCAGCTCACGACACTAATAAAGGACTTTTAAGAAAAAGTTTCCATGGTAGTAAAGAATTATTAAGAATAAAACATAACACAAATATTGTAATTGCAAATATATGACCAGAACTTCTAACATTTTGGAACTAGGATGTCACACAAAATTCTAGTATGTCATGTACATGGACAGTGCCCATGATGCTTACTGGTGGCCAAGTGTCACTTGCAGGACTGAGTTACTGCTATTTCTTTGACATTCACCTTGTAGACCCAGACAGAATCATGACCATAGGGTGCAGGAGAAATCTATTTGTAGAATATGCTGATGGACATATTCTCCTGCTGTATATAAAGTTGAAAGACTGCTTTTGTATACCTCTTTCTCTCCTGTGTTTAATTACTTGCCCTGTTTTGTGGGTTCTTTCCATTCTCCTTCATGGAACTGTGGTCATTTTGATCTTCTGTAGAGTATCTTTTAGTAAACTATGCAGGGTTGGCTTTTTCATCATGAAATTCTTTAGCTGTTCTTTGTCCTGGAAGTATTTCACTCCTCTGTTGAATTTGAAAGAGAGTTTTGCAGTGTATAGCAGTCTGGGCTGGAATTTGTTTTCTTGGAAGACTTGAAGTACTTTGCTCCATGCTCTTCTTGACTTGACGGTTTGTAAAGAGAAATCTGCTGTTATTCTAGTGGGTTTTCCTTTAAATGTAACCTGTTTCTTTTCTCTAGCAGCTTTTAGTACACTGTTTCTGTGCTGAATTTCTGGGATCTTGATTATTATATGTCTGGGTGTGGTTTTAATTGAGTTGATGTTATTTGGAGTTATATATGCTTCAGTAACTGAATGTCAAATTGTTTCCCTATATATGGGAAGTTTTCTGCTATTATTTCTTCCCATATTCTTTTTATATCATTTGTACAGACTCCTTCTTTCTCATTGTTCTTTCTCTATTAGTTTTACATTGTTCATCTTTGCATCACCTTGCAGATGTTGAATTGTTTTTTCTTCCATCCTAGTTGTTATTAAGAGATCTTTTCTTATCTCTTTATTAGCTGCAATGGTGTCTTCAAGGTCTGAAATCCATTTTCACTTTCATTGAAATGGTTTTGCCAGCTTGTGACAGAGATTTTAAGTCCTTGTATAGCACTTTGAACCTACTTTATACATCTATTACTTTCCTATATTGCTCATTCAAGGATTTCATCATTTTTCTTTCTTTCTTTCTTTCTTTTTTTTTTTTTTTTTTGTCTTTTTGAGACAGGGTCTCACTATGCAGTTGAGGCTGGCCTTGAGCTCACTTTTGTAGCCCAGGCTGGTCTCGAACTCGCACCGATCCTCCTGCCTCAGCCTCCGGAGTGCTGGGATTACAGGCGTGAGCCACCACGCCCGGCTGATTTCATCATTTTTCTATTCTCCTCTGTTTTTACCATTGTCTTGAGAAGCACTTAGTACTTCTTTTATCATAAATATTGCTTGCTTTTTTTTTTTTTACTTCATAAATTATTTCTGATCTGATTTCCTCTATGCCTTTCTACAGTTGTTTCTTTACTTCAGATGCTATTATTTCAGAGATTTCAGGTGTGTAATTTCCAATTTCTTCTACGGTATTGTCTCTTTTATTTGTTCTGGGTGGGTCTGGAGCCTGAGAGTGCATGTTGCCCTTCTCTTTGTGATTTTGTATAGCCCTGCCTTCTGACTTTTGATTTAGAGTTGATATCTTTGTATATATTCACCTATTCAAATATTATGTGAGTACTCTGAATTGATTACAGATGTGATACAAAACATTCTGGCCTCTAAGTTGGAATTATGATTTGATTTGAATTTTGGAATAATGCTTTGAATACTTAATTTAATTTTAATTAATTAATATTTAATTAATTTTCTGAATATTTAGCTTAATTATATTTTTTGTTTTATGATTCATACTGTATCTCTGACTTACAGTCTACTGATAAGACATGGTATGATATTTTCTCCTACTACTAGAAACTTTAAAAATAAAAAAATGTATATATGTATACATAAGGATACATATGTATAGGATAGACATAAGGCTACTTTGTCTTAGTTCATTGAGAATAAAAGTTTGTAGTAATATTGTTTAGACAAGATATCAGGTCTGCATCTTGTCCTCTGAATAACTGCTATGCAGACAGCAATGTGCATGGTATTAATTGTAACCATCCTACTAAGTTGTTTTGAAACTGTTTCATTGCTATTTTATCCTTTTTTTCTCATTAAAATGAATGAAAAAGAAGAGTTAAAAACATCATACCACAATAATATCTGCATATCCATATTTTATAGTAGCACAATTTATAATAGCTAAATCATAGAAACATCATATATGCCCAAGTAAAATTTATACACAATGGAGTATTACTCTATCATAAAGAAGGATAAACTTGAGTTTTTGTAGGAAAATAGATATACCTCAAGACCTTAATTTTAAGTAAAATAGAAGACACAAGTACCACATGGTTGACCTTGTATGAAAAACCCTAAGGGTAAACAATCAAGGAACAATAGAGGTTGAGACATTGGGAAGTAGGAAAAACGTATTCAAGTGGAAAGAGGATCAAGGAAAAATGGAAGGAAAAACTGGAAATCAAGCTGCTGTAGATGAGAAGTGAAAGAAAAGCTGAAGGGAGGGAATGGAGAATGAAAGACGAACTGAGATACATCACATACACTTACAAATTTCCCTGAAGAACGTGAGCACTATGTATGGCAAATACATACCAATCAAGCTTTTTCAAAAAATAAAGAAAAAGAACTTTGGAGATCTAGCTTTTAGATTAAATTACCGCCATGAATTTTTCTTGTAGTTTCTTCTAAGTATCACATTGCAATCCTCCCCAGCTGTCACTATGGTTACTAGATACCTTTAGCGATACAGGATACAGAGGTTCATGAAAAGCAAAGCAGAGAGAAAGGCACTTCTAGATTTCCAGCCCTTGTTCAATAGGGCTATACATAAAGATACAGCATCCCAAAGGAGAGCAGAGGCCTATGGGCCCTGTTCAAGGGATGGCTTCTTAAGAACCCAATAATCTTAGACCAATCATGTGTCTTCCTCAAGGTTCCATTTCCTTTTATGTGAAATGGAGAAAACAAGAGCTCTATCTCAGAGTACTTAAATTTGGAGATAAGATTACAGTTAAATATTTATCCTGGAATACAGCAAACATACAAGTGAGAGACAGCAGCAAGGCCCAGGGTAGGCAAGCGACATTTTGCCTAATATTAGTACCCTGTGAAACACTTAAATTCAGTAGCTCAGTTAGAGAAAATGCCATAGAAGACAGGAATTGCCGAAGTCACAGCAGTCTCCTTCCTACCTAGCAACCCTGCAGCCCCACCTCTACTAAGAGTTGGAGAGTTACTGTGGAAACCAGAGTTCTGGGTGGAGGACTTCAGGAAACTTCACCATAAGCAGATAAGCACTCTTAAAATAGATGACTGGAGCCTCTGGGGAGAACTTGGAGCTAGCAAGGACTACAAGAATTTAAGAAGGAAATAGTACCACAATCCTCTGCAAAACATGTTCTAAACTATGAGCATGCAGATTGTTTTATTTATTTTTTATTTTTGAATTTTTGAATTTTTATTTTATTTTATGTTTTTCTTGTTTCAGAACTTTTGTTTGTTTGTTTATTTATTTTTATGGCTGGCTCAGCCTGCCCTGAGGGCAGGGCTGGAGCAGCATGTGGTGCCAGGGATTAAACCGCGGTCCCTGGAGCTGTCCAAGCTTTCCTAAGCAGGCGCTTTAGACCATTGAGCCATCCTGCCAGGCCCCAACATGCAGATTGTTTTAAAAGGCTTAAATTTTCATAAATATTTATGATTACCCATATAACTAATAAATACCTCCTCTCTGTTGCCTGAGACTAGTATGCATCGATATTGATTGCTATAAGCAATTAAAGGGAAAAAATGAGGGCCAGCCAGAGAGCTCAGCAGACTAAAGCACCTATTAGCCGGCTCTTTGGGGCATGCTGAGACAGCTACTGAGAGTGGCGTAATCCTAGCACTTGGGGGCTGAAAACAGGAGGATCACTGTGGGTCCGATCAGTGTAGTGAGATCCTGTAATCCTGTAGATCCTGCACTAAATATATAAAAAAAGAAAAAACAAAACTAACAAGAACATTAAATACAATAGAAATGGAGAGGTTGTCTCTGCGAATGTGGGGAGTGCTTAAGGGAAATGAGGGTGGGGAGAGATAAAAAAAAAATGACTAAAGTGGGGTCTTGGGGAGATAGTTCAGGGCATAAGTGCCTGCCTGGCAAGCATAAGATCCTGAGTTCAATCCCCAGTACAAAAAAAAAAAAAAAAAAAAAAAATCAAGATGAATTATGTACATGTACCAGTTTCCTAGGATGAATTAATTATTATGTATTGCAAGCATATAGTAATAAAATGTAAAATAAATATAATTAGCCAGTATTTATAAAAATAATCAACTTTGTGTGATGAAACATAAAAATAACTAGCTTTCCCCCTACCGAAAGCAAAACTACTTTAAAAACTCAATGATGCCATGAAGTCAAACAAACAAATGGCCTAATGTATTGTCAGTATTAGGACTTCTTGTCTTTCTGTAGATTGTTGAACCTCCAATGGCCAGAATGCTTCGACCAGACACAGAAGTACACTCTCATTGGACAGACAGATGAGTTAAAACTTTCCTGTTGTGTCTGCATGTTGGCGACTTTAAGGAAATCCACTTCTAGGGATTATTTAAGCATGTTTCTCAAAATACATTTTAAAAGCAAATAAAATAAGAAGCAGCATAAAAGCATAAGAACAAATGGTTGATTTAATCTCTTTTCATAATAACATGAAAATATTGTGATGAGGGTGATCTCATAATAACTTCTATGAAAGTCCGATCGCTATATAAATCAGAGTTGGATTTTTGTAAATATAAAGTTCAGTGGTGCCTCATTTCATGATCTTAATTCTTTCTACAACTCTGTTCACAAACTTCATTGGAGGAAAGCTCAATAAAATTCAATGGTCAGCTTTAGCGTCGAACCCATGGGAAATTTGATTCAGTTCTTAGCCAATTTAGTTTGCAACCAGAATTGTGGAAAGAATTAAGATGGTGAACCAGGGGACCACTGGATGTGTACGTGTAGAATGGGTCCCAGGAAGATAATCACAGTGTAAGATGGTGCCTTCTTGAGACAAAGTTTCACTGTACAGTTCAAGGTGGGCTTGAACTTACTTTGTAGCCCAGACTGGTCTTGAACTTGCAATGATCCCCCTGCCTCAGCTTTCCAAATGCTGTGATTATAGGTGTGCACCACTGAACCTGGTATTTAAGTCTGGAAAGAATTTTTTCTTAAGAAGTTTGTTTGAAATGGTGTAATATGATTTGTTATTTTTATTTCCAATATCTCAACACCACAGTTCTCTCTGTCAGAAATAGAGACAAAAATATGTACTTTCTCACATAAATGCAAAGTTTCCTCCTCCCCCCTCCAAAAAAAAAAAAAAAGAAATTACAGTAGCCACGAGGTTCCAGGAAGATACTAGAAGGTGCAAGCATGGAGTTTGTTCCTGGACCCAGATGACTGGACCATGACTCCTCACTTATGGCTTCTGAGCAGAGGAGGGCAGGAGGAGAGAGCAGGCTGAGTGCTCTCTGAGGACCCTGTAAGCTGGTACACTGATGACCCCATTTTATTGTTTATAACTTAGTCACTCAGCCACACACCTAACTCCAAGGGAAGCCAAGAAATAATGTTAAGCTCCCTGCCAGGAAGTAGAACTGAAGTTGATGAACAGTTAGCTGGTCTCCACAACATTCTCTTATATTCATGTGTTCTGGGGGCAAGATCTTCAATTTCTGATTTTTTTCTCTTGTGAGTTGGGGAAAGTACAAAGTATAGAAATACTGAGTTTACAGTCCACTGTTAGAGCAGCTAAAGCTGAAATTGATCCTATGTGGGGGCAGGATGAGGCCTCATTGTCTCTGTCGACAGGCTACCTCAGACTTGAGAGAAACGTCCTGCCTGGACATTGTGGGTCCTTTGTTGGCAGGCAACCTTGTGTGTCACATGTTCCTAACTTTGCAGAGGTATAAACACGTGTTCATGTTGTTGCTGGGTGAGGGATTTGCCTCGCTAACCGGGCACACGAGTCACCACCTTCCCAGTGCTTGTCTTCTTGTCTACCTTTATCTCACTCCTGCTGCCATTTCTCCATGGGTAGAATGGATCACTCTGAAACCAATGGATCCTTACATTCAGTGCCTCACTAGGGCAAGGAAGGGGTTCACTAGGGCCAGAGAGATAAAGGAGCACAAAGGGAGAAACAGGTTTGAGAGAAGCCAAAAAGGGAAAAGTTAGATTGAGTTAAAAACAGGACTAACAGAGTTTCAAGAACTGCAGATGTTTACAGATGCATATAGATGTACGTAAAAATGTTTGTTTTCTTGGATTCTCTGTTTGTGCTACTTTCTTTTTTTTTTTTTTTTTTTTTTTTTGAGACAGGGTCTCGCTATGCAGTTCAGGCTGGCCTTGAGCTCACTTTTGTAGCCCAGGCTGGTCTCGAACTCGCATCAATCCTCCTGCCTCAGCCTCCCGAGTGCTGGGATTACAGGCGTGCGCCACCACGCCCGGCTGTTTGTGCTACTTTCTAAGACCACCACAAACGACTTAGCATAGAGTACTATTTTAAAGTCAAGTTCTAAATGGGACAAGAAGACCAGAGCAAAGGTACAGCAGATAGAATCTAAGCCCTCTAGATAAAAAAATGGAAACGTTTTCTTTTCTTTTCTTTTTTCTTTTTCTTTTTTTTTTGTTTTTTTTAAGCTGAGAGCAGTGGGTTCCAAGCAGCATGGACTTCCAGGGGTAAGGACACAAACCGGGCTCAGTGAGGGCCCCACACTCCTACCCTGCGCAGACCCAGCTGGGATTTCCCAGCCACTTGTGCACCTGTGTGCCAGGCCCAGCCACAGAGGTTGGCATGAGCTGACAGCAACAGGCTAGTGTGCCTGGTGCTAAGTAGGAGGCTCCTGACTATGGCTCACTGTGGCCTTGGTGTTGGATATGGGCATTGCTGGGGTGAATGATTTGTTATGTTCAAGATAGTACGAGTCTCAGCAAACACAAAAACATATGGTGGCTATGTGGCACTCTTGACTCTTGGGAGGGAAATGTGAATGAGAGAGCCCATTCCTAGTGCCACCAATGTTATCAATGCTGAGTATACCCAAATTCAGCCCAGATCCTCCTGCTACTCAATTGGTTATTTTTCTCTTGGCTAAAATTGGAAAATTTATAAATAAGATTAAACAATTCAAGGGCCTTGGAGCTCCTAACACCTATTGGGTTAAACAGATGAAACAAAATCACCCTGACATGGAGCTGACTATTGGAAGAAGTGTAATTAAAGGGCCCCTAGACACAGGTACTGATGCTTCAGTGATTGCTCAGCACCACTGGCCTGAAGCGTGGCCTCTGGATGATGTGGCCATGACAGATTTAGAAGGTGCGAATACATTTTTTTTTTTTTTTTTTTTTTTTAACCCCAGCAGAAGCGCTAGGTTCCTAACTTGGAGAGATGCTGAAGTCCCTCCTGGACATTCATCTCCCTATGTCCTCCTCACGTACCGGGCAATCTATGGCATTGTGACATATTAAAAGGTATGGGAGCAATTTGGGCCAGTCCTGGCGACTCATCAGATGTTGCCACAAGGTTTCCTTTCCACTCACGGGCTTGGTAAAAATAAGGGAGAAAAGAAGCTCTGCTGCTAGCAGCTGTCCCAGCCCCAGGCCACAGCATAACAGCAGCAACTGGAGGCAGAGTGTCCAGACCAGTGGTTCTCAATCTTCCTAAGGCCATGACCCCGCAATACAGTTCCTCATGTTGCAGTGACCTCAAACCAAAAAATAATATGTTGAGAAATATTTATTACTAATTCCAATAAATAACATTTCACCATGGCATACCCTGGATTTAAATACATATTTTCCGATGGCTTTAGGTGACCCCTGTGTTTTGGTCGTTCGACCCCTGCTGGGGTCGCGACCCACAGGTTGAGAACCGATGCTCCAGACAAAGAGGTCTCCTGGTTTTGCTGGGTGTCATCTGCAATGATTATGCAGGGAAATCAAAGTTACAGTTCAGTCTACTCAGAACACTGTGTCGCTCCAGACCCATACCATTCAGTTGGTCATTCTTTCTTTGACAAAATTTTTAAAATTATTAGAAAAAGAATTGGGTTAAAATATTAGGATTTGTTGATTAAAGAAAACACATTTCACAGGGCTTTTCAAATGCAAGTGTGGACAGCCTTCAGGTAGGGCAGCTAGAAAGGTGCTGGGTTGCCCACCTAGGGACTGCAGGGGCCATTGGCCCCAACGGAGCTTGGCAGGGGGCAGGAGGTGGAGCACTTCTCTCTCTGCACTTCAGTGGTCACTGGAAGGGGGGCTTTTATGTTTTCCTCTTAAGGTAATTGGATTGGGAAGTTGTTTCCATCCTACAAATAAATTAGTTCGTTTTAAAAGAGAAATCACATTTCTGAGGATTTACAATACTGGGGGTATTTTAAAAGATTACTTAAAATTCTTTTAATTCCTATTAAGGTTAATTGCTTATTTTACATTTTTAAATTAGAATTGGTATAAAAAAGCTTTGATATTTTATAAACAAATATAGAAGCTTGGAGTATAAACTAAAATCAGTGCAGTTTAAACAGTAGCTTGATTTTGACATCTCACTGAAATAATAAAAGGCCTAGTGATGGCTTCCAAAGGGGTAGAAGCTATGATAGCTTCTTTATATTTGGACCACCTTATCCAACGAAGATATGTGCCCCAAACAGTCCAGATCAACCATTCATGATTTTTAGGCTTCACTTACTAATATTAATTGGCCCCATCCAGATTTTGGCCTAATTTCCCTGGTGTTACCATCCTTCAGATAAGTTAAATTAATTTGCTTCTTTTCACAGATAGGACATATTAGGTTAAGTGAGGAAATGTATGGCTTCTTCTTCTAAAATATAGAATACAGGTTTATCACTGGATAATTAAAATTCAGTAACAAAAAAGAGGGGAATCTATTCCTCCAACTTCACTTGTCAATATACACTATTAAGTTTTTTAAATTCTACAAAAGATGGAAGTACAGCAGCAGAAAGAATTCCATCAAGTAAGAGAAAAAAGGCCAGGAAGGGTCTTTTGGAGAGATCTCCTTATCGGACAGTGGAAGGGAGCCAGTCTACTGCCAACCTGGGGCAGAGTAGGTTTATGTTTCTCCAGGGGATGCTAAATGACCTCTTTGGGTACAACAACATGCTGTCAAGCTATACCATGAAGCCAGATCTGGAGAAGAAGTTAACAGTGGTAAGGCTAGATCCAACTTGGGGCTTATTAAAGGAACTGACAAAACAGAAATCTAAGATCTAAATAGGTGATAAAATACATAAAAATAACTGAGCCAAATTTTGCTAGTAGGCAAACATATATATATATATATATATATATATATATATATATATATATACACAAAATATGCATATTAATTATAGGTAGAAGATTTTATTCCTTCCAAATTTTTCTGAAAAGATATCTCTGCTAATTAACAAATAAGAAGACCTGACTAGTCTATTTATAATTATAAATTACAAAAAGTTGTAACAAAGTATAATTTAATTTGGCCAAGAATAAATCTGAGGGCTGGCCAAATAGCTCAGCAGATTAAAGCAGCTGCAAGCAGGCTCAGCGGCCAGGTGTTCAATCCCCAGGCCTGCCTTGCTGACCCCTCACCTAGGGCACACTGAGATGGCAATTGAGACTCAACATGGAGGTGTGCACCTGTAATCCCAGCTCTTGGAAAGCTGTAAACAAGTGGATCACTATGAGTCTGATCTAGTAGTGAGACTCTGAACACTGTAGACCTTTCCTAAATGTATATATGTATATGTATATGTATATGTATATGTATATGTATATGTATATATATATATATATATATGTTTATTCATGATTCCAAGTGTACAAGCCTTCCAACATTTTTTTAAAAGATTACTTATTATGATAAGATTTTCTCTCAAATTCAAATCTCTGCCTTTAACACAAAAGTTGTGATGCATATCCCATTTAAGGACAACTAATTAGGTAAAAATTTTCTTACATATTAGAGCAAGATGTTTCATCAAAAGCATTATGCCAAAATGAAAATTTAAGTATGTCACAAAATGTCATCAGGATTTTTGTGCTACAATGTTGTATATGGTTTTGATTTATAAATTTCTGTGTAAACATATGTAATTGTTGTCTTTTAACATTCTATAGGAATTCAAATATTAGAGTATCCATGGCTGGATACTCAGAAAGCCCTGAGTTTTCTATATTAATTGAAAATCTTCAGGGTTAGATAATAACAGTTCCATTAATGTCCAAGGTATTTAACATTCAGATAAATAGTAATATTAAGTTTATTGCTTCTGTTACAGGGTGATGTCATTAAGCTTCTCTTTTGCATGTTTAACAACTAAAGTTTGGAGAGCAAAAATTAGAGAGATAGATGGTCTAAAAGGATAGCCAGTGCTTTGGCCCAAGCTCTTCAAGATCAGTGAGGACTCAGGACATAAGTAAACCTCTACTATGACATCCTAGTCCCTGATCAGAAAATGGGGCCAGAGAGGAATGTGATCAGTGATGTATAGCATGCCTAAGGTGAGTCACCTAGAAAGAAAAGAATCTCTCAAGCTTTCACAAAAAGTAAATTGGTTAAGCAGTGTCTGTGACTCATCCAGATGGCTGACAATGACTGAAGATCTAAGAGGTTCTGATCATGGTTTCAAGGTAAATCCTAAAGAGAGCTAACTGACCTTCTTAGATGGAAAAAGTTAAATTTGTATTTCTACAGGTCTTGCTTTAACTTGGCCTTAACCATCCAGCAGAAAAAGGAAACCAGAAGATGTGAAAAGCAATGCCATATTAGTATCCTAAGTATAAGGTTCAAGTCACTAACAACTCCTGACAATTACCAGCTGTACTAGTAACTCACTACTATTATGGACTATTTAACTATATAAGGTTACATTGCTCAATTTAAGTACCTAAAATCTTCAGATGGGCATCAAGAATGAAAAGGTCTTCTACATAGTTTTCTAAGCACAGCTTCTCCAACTGTACTGGAGCACCAATCACTCACAAAACAAAACAAAAAAGGTGAGCTGAGATTCCTGGTCAAGGTTACTGGACACTTGAGCCCTTTTCCATATGTCCGAGGATTTCTGTCCTCCATACAGTGGGTTTACATTTCCATGTATAGACTTTGTGTTCAGCAATGTAAAACAGTAGGAAAAAGAGGGAAATGGTTGTAATAACAACATGAGGAAATTGAACTGAGAAATGCCTAGTTGGAGATTCGAAAGAAAGCAGACTTGGGGGCCTAATCTTCTGCAGTTCTCAGTGGCCCAGTGAAATACTGTTGCCTTTTTAGTGTTTGGAGAAAGATAATTCAGTTTACCATGTTTCCTAAACCAAAATTATGCCAGAATTCAAAGTTAAAGTACTATTTCTTTGTAACGCAGTTTTGGATTCTGCCAACAGTTAATCTTCTGGGTGATTGCTGTTAAAGCCCTGAGTTTTCTATATTAATTGAAAATCTTCAGGGTATAAGGCCACATTCAGTATGACCTACTATTATATAATCCAAGGTATGGAAACTGGAGTAGCTGAGCAGGTGGGGAGCTCCACCGCTTCCTCACCTGTTGGTCCTGCCCCCTTAATCTGACCCATCTCCCATAAGAGGGAAATCAAAGAAAGTAGGAGGCTTGAATGCAGGATTCTCATAGGCTCCACTGAAAAGTAATACCCTATTTTTCTAATTTAATTAAACTATTTCAAAGTAATGTGATACTTAGATCACTTCTAATTATAAATATTGTTCAGCCCAGTCACATTCTTCTTGACAACTTTCTCAGACCCTCCTGTCTGGACCCATAGCCTGCTTGTGGGATACTCACTACCACTGAGATGGTCACACTGCACTGAAATAATGGTATCTCTCATTCATCTTCTTCATCTAGAAATTTGGTATGCTGAAGGCTATTGTTACATACTCACGAACGAGTCTTACCTCAAGAAACAGGAAGTCAATAAATCAGAAACATAAGTTTACAAAAACATATATTTAGAACTTAATTAGATGACCAGCTGGACTCTGCTCCAGGTGACATGTTAGGGTACTGCAAATTCTGCTATGAGGTAGCATAGTACATTTGATGAGTTTCACAAATAAAATAATTTCATCTAATGGCATTGGAACGATAGCTTAGACTTTCGAATGCTGGTTTGAGGGTGTTTGTAATTCATTACTATATTTCTCTCCTTACATGGGTGCAAAATGCTTTGGTATGTAAAATTGCCAATCTACTACTTTTCTTGATTTGACATATGAAAAGAGGCAAAAATGAGAATGTCTAATGTATTTTAAGAAACAAAATATTTATAATACTATTTCTGTTTTCATAATTACCATGCTTCAGTATGGACTTATCATAGAAATGGTATAGTGATTTTCAGTTAATTCTAGTTAAGGATTAGAACTTAGTGAAAGGAAGTATAGAACCCTTAGTACATTTTCATCATTCTTAGGAACAATGAAAGACAAGCATACTGGGAGAATATTTTTCTCACCTACTGCAATTCACAAAGGGGGCTTTTATAAAACAGATGATGTATTGAAGTTGCCATTGCACATTTCACAGTTATGTCGTTATGAGGCTTATGTGTGAATGCGCTTGACTTACCAACTCCTGTGATTCTAATATGAAAGAGCTGTCCCAAACCCTCCCCTTTGCCTTTCTCCTGACTTGGAGCTAGTTCTTATTTATACCAACTTTTAAAATATAGAATATTTTAGCCAGTACAGTGGTGCATGCTTATAATCTCACACTTTGAGAAACTGAGGCAGGAGCACTGCATTTCAGAGTCTTGTCAGGGAAACATAGTGAGACCTTTGCTCAAAAGAAGAACAAGAATGGGAATGGAGGTCAGTACAAAGGCCCTGGGTTCAATTTCCATTCTCAGCAATATATATATAGCTATAGTTCTGGGAATCAAGCCCAGAGCTTCCTGTAGCTGGGTAAATGCTCTGCCATTTGCTCAGTTATTACTCCTACTCTAAAACACAGTTGTAGATGGAGGAAACAATGCTTAGACACTGAAAAAAAAATCAAAATAATACAGAAATGCTGAAAAAGATCTCATCACACTTCACTAGCTATATTTTGCTGTGGTGCCTAAGTTCGTTTTATGGAGCTGTGAGTGCGAGTCACATAGGGCCCTGTGCTTGGTTAATTATGTTTCTGTTTTCTTGGAATTTTTAATAATTTTGGAACACAGGTCATTCATTTTTATTTGATATCCTACCCCTGTCTCGATTCCGTCAGTGTACTTACTTTTGTGGCTATATAGTTCCAGAAATTTTCCTGCTTTTCTTTTTTTGGGGGGGTGGGGAGTACCAGGGATTGAACTCAGGACCCTGCACTTGTCAGGCAAGCGCTCATTCCACTGAGCTATTTCCCTGGAACCCTCAAGAAATTTTCTGTACCCATAAGAATGTTGGTATGCATACATTAGCTTTCACAATGATGGGACTAGTCTATTCATAGCCTACCCTTACTGTGCCTTACCAATCTTGTAATTGATTCTTTCCCATTAATCAGTTTCTATCTTCCTAACATCCACTTCCTTCTTCTCTTAGATAGTCTCCAAGTTGGTACAGTGTAATCTTTCTAATTTGGGTTACGCCAGTGTTTTCCTAAAAATGAGCAGTGCTTTCCTGTTGTGTATAGAATAAATTAACATGTTTGTAAGTCTCAATAGGATTTTTGCCAGTGTGATGGCAAATGTGCTTGTGTATGCCATCCTGAGTAGGCCTCTGGACTAGGAGAAGGCTGGTGCTGAGCCTTCGCTACTGAATGCACCTCATCTGAGCACGGGTCTCTGTTTCTAGACTTTGCAGCAGCCTATTGTTCTTATGAATAGGTAAGGGAAAGTGATCTTCCCTTCTCATTATTACTTTGCAGCGTTGCCAACAATCAGCTTTGGAGTTACTGAAGACAGAGCTGTGGACTTACTGCTACATCCACCCCAACTCACACACTGACATGCAATTCCCGGTGTGAGAGATGCCGTATAGGAAGGACCTGTGGGACGTGGTTATACTGAACTGGAGCCCAGGAGCCTTTCTCTATCACATGAGTGCCCAGAAAGAAGGCAACAGCAGAAAGCCAGGAAGAGGGCCCATACCCCTGACTGGGCCAGTACCACAGTTCAGGCTCTGTGCCCCAGAACCACAGTGACTTAAAGCTGTTCTTCAAGCAAATCAATCTATGACATTTTATTGTGGCATGCCCATCTAAGAGAGAGAAGGCATTTAATTTTCTGCAAAGTTGATTAATCCATAAGGAGACAGTATTTACTGATATTATAGATAAAAAAAAAACAAAACATGAGCCTGAGAAGCAATGCTTGTCACATCCAATACAATGGAATGTAGGGATGAATTTAACATCTACTGATTTTCAGGTTGACAGACTACGATAGCTTCTTGGAATTTTCTTGAATACTCTAAATTCTGGCTCACAGTGGTATCCTTAGCTTAGATCCCTTTGCCTGGTGTAATGTACTTGGTTTTGTCATCACTCCCAGTGCTGTATGTTTACTATGGTGAGATGGGATGGATCCTCCAAGTTGGGGTAAAACGCCTGAAACACAACTCTCACATTTTTGTAGTCACCAGTGAATTACTCACTCGCTAAGCTGTAAATTTCTTAAGCAGAAAACAGAAATAATACCTACCTCAAAGAGTTGTGGTTAAGGATAATCAATTTTTTCCAACTTTTTTTTTTTGTCTTTTTGAGACAGGGTCTCCCTATGCAGTTAAGGCTGGCCTTGAGCTCACTTTTGTAGCCCAGGCTGGTCTCGAACTTGCACCGATCCTCCTGCCTCAGCCTCCCCGAGTGCTGGGATTACAGGCGTGAGCCACCACGCCCGGCTTTTTTCCAACTTTTAATTGATACATTTGCTCAATAAGTATTGGCTGAGTGATTGGTTGGTGGATTAAACCTAGGACTTAGTATACATTAGGTTTAAGCACCTTTCTAGTACTGAGCTACACTCTCAATCTTATCAGTATTTATTAAGGGATCATTATATATCACAAGGTGGGCTCAGCAAAGAGTCAAATACAATAAATGAATACAGAAAGTTCCTGATTTAGGAATAAGCTCCATTGTGGGAGAACTACCTAAGTCGAGTATTTTTCATAGTCTGATAAAGTGAATCTAATAGAGTACAGCTTTGAAAATTTGTAACTCAAATCTTCATAAGTTGAGCACTTACTGTACTTTCCATGTCCCCATGGGGCTTATAGTCTGGTGAGGTTTAGGACATAAGAAAATTAAGTTCACAGTCCCTTTTATGGAATAAATGCTTAGCTAATGTTTATGGTCCCAACAAATCTTTTTTATCAAGTAACTGACATAGTAGCTGCATCATGAGGTCTATACTCAGTCATGAAAACAGCAGTATATTTATTGAAATCATGAAGACATCTGTCTTCTTGTCCTACTTCTTAACTCATTCCAAAACACATTAATAGACCTTTATACAAATCAGATTCTAAAATCAGCCTCGCTGATGTGTGAGAGAACACACATTTTGTATAGGGAAGGAAATGTCTATCCCGTAAGAAGTACTTTGAAAATCTAGAAAGATTACTTACTTGATGTTAACCAAGCGTCTCAGTCTATGGCCCATTTCACATGTCTGAGACTTCTGCCGGACTCTACCTAGTCAGGCCATGCCTAGCAAGAAGACATGCATGTCCAAGAAATCAGCTTAGAAGCTGCATTAAAGACAAAGTCAGCCTAATGAGGTCCAGTGAGACCTGCCCAGGAATGTGAAAAAAGGTCAGCAAGTTAGAGTGTAAAAACAAGGCCATGCATTTGGTAAGCTCTATGAGTCTTGCATGCAAGAACATTTGATTCCTCGTGCTGAGCTACAGATGTCTGTTTCAACAACAGTGTCTGCTGGAGCTGCAGTTGACAAGGCCAGCTGCTTTGAACTGCCAACTGTGGGCTGATGTGGCCAGCTCCCACCAAGTCGTGCTGCGAAACTGCATGGAACTAGGTCAGTGCAGGACACAATTTAATATCCTCCATCTGTCAAATACACTGGTTTTGAGAAAAACGAACAATTCGAGGGGGAATTATGAAAGTTCTTCTATCATGACATCTACCTATAACTCATAAGGACAAGTTGCATTCAGTTAGCTTTGTTTTGTGGAGGGAGAGAGCAGAAATTGATCTAGTACATATAACTGTCTGGCTTTGGGGGCTGCAAGTGGCAATAATTTAAGCAGCTTCCTGGATTGGACCCAGAGCCTACCTTTCTTCCCCCCAAGCACTGCTGGAGCTGAGGCTTTGTCAGGACACGGTGTTGACAGTTGTTGGGTTGCCAAGTGATTTCTCTCCAGTCGCAGGTCCTGTCATCTGAACAACTCAGACAAGGCACAATCCACTGACCTGGGAGAGATGGAGGAACTTCCGTTGGTGAAAGGTTCTATTGGTGAAATTATAGCTTGCAAGTGACATCCATAGTATAGCATGGAATTACAGAAACTATAGTGAGATCGTTCCTACAGTTGTCGAAACACGAGGGACCAGTGTATGGCCTCCTGCCAACCAAGCAGAAGAGCGACAGTGACATCCTGAAGTGACCCAGCTCATTCTAGACTCAAGTAGGAGATGGGGTCCATAAAACCATGCAATTATATAAAAAAAAACCCCTAAGTACTATTCAATCATCTGTTTTTAAACAGTATAGAAGCATTTAGTTATGGCCAAGGTACAAGGAGTCTATCAACATCGAGTATTTATTAACATTAGGCATGCTTAGATTACCAATCTGCAATAGATACATGCCCTGCTGGCAAAAGATTTAAGTCATAAGAGAACTACTTCAGGATTCTGAGAATGTATCGTTTTGGAGGCTGGTTATTATTCCTTAATTTAACTAATGGTCTTTTGGGTATGAATTGCTTCATCTATTTCTAGCCATGTCCTCTAAATCCTTCCTCTGTGAGCTGTGTTTTGTGTTCTCACAGAATTAATACAAGGATATGTAGAACAGTGTATTTAATGGCTCAGTGCAATTGTGGTTATCAGATTCTGCCTTGGTGAGTAGCAGAGCCCAGTTATAAAGGAGAAAAAATGAAATGCTTTGCCCTTTGGAGTCTGATTTGTGGAGCTGCTGGTGAAAGTCTGCCATGTGATAGGAATTTCAGTGGGAATAATTTCAGTTCCCAAGGCGAGAGTATAATACATTTTATATTCATGACTGCAGGGATGTCTGAATTGTGTGTTTGTGTTTGGTAAAATAGTTACAAATACTAACTATTCTGTGTAAAACAGAATGTAGATTTTGCTTTTACTGACTTACCACCAAAAGAGAAAAATGCAGATATTAAGAGATAGAAACTGGAGAAGAGGAAAAGGAAAACAAGGTGAGAAAATTATGGATCCTAGGAAAAAGAGGAAATGTACATCAGACATGGTGGTGCACGCCTGTAATCCCAGCACTCAGGAGGCTGAGGCAGGAGGATCAGTGTGAGTTCAAAGCCCACCTACTGCTAACAAAAGCAAGTTCAAGGCCAGCCTGTAATGCGTAACATGTCTCAAAACAACAAAAAAACTCCAAAACAAAAACAAAAACAAATAAACAAAAACTAAGAGTGAGTGCCACTTTATTTAGGAGGTATAATGTGAACTGAAGCAGAGATATGGAACTAAAACTCAAACTTCAGGCCAAGAATATAGCTCAGTGGCATAAGTGCCTGCCTGGGTAAGTGCAAGGTCCTTGTTATGTTTTATGTCTAGTTGTCCCCCCAAAGCCTCATGGAATCATTGGGTGGGGACTTCTAGAGTTTGAGACTTGATCCATGATCCCTGGGATTATAGGTTTTAGTACTGATGGGATTACGGGTGGAAGTACTTCTGGGATTATGGGTGTAGCCTATGGCAGGAGCTAAGGTGGAGAGCCTGAATGTAATATAAAGAGAGACAGAGAGACAGACTGGAGCTCGAGCTGTTGCTGCTGCTCTGCTGCCCTGTTTGGTTGGCTGCCTCTGCCACCATTTTGTTGCTGTTCTGCCGCCTTGAACTGGATTCTCTCCGCCCTGCTCCACTCAGCCTTGGGCCAACCGAATATGGACTGAAACCTCCACGAACTGTGAGCTAAATAAACCTTTCCTTCCTTCACTTTGAGTGTTGGGTATTTGTCCCAGCAACGAGCAAAAAGTAACTAATACAGTCCTGAGTTCAATCCCTGATACTGTAAAAACAAAACAAACCTTTCAGAAGCCATGTAGACATACTTGTGCCTCTTGCCATAAATTCTTTGCTTTGATTTTAGATGTAAAGGATCTCAGAAAGTTGCCTTATTTAATGCCTAACCAATAAGTACTTTCCACATTATTTCAGGAATAGTGCCTGGTACTCCAAAAGGAGTGTTTTGGTCTTTGAAAACTTGGCCTCAGTGGTTCCCTCTACTACATATTTATACAATCATAAAGTTTTTCATTTTTGTATTTGTTAACAATGGTTTTTGTTTATTATGAGTTACAAATACAGTTTGAAATAGTCATCTGTGTAACATCTGCAGGATGGGGTTCCTGACATTTTAAATGACACCAGCCCTTAACTAACATTGTCAAAAGACAGGGACATAAATTCTATGTTATAAATTTAAACACTGAATGAATCAAAGCTGTGATTTCTAAGATAAAGTATGGCATGTGTTTTAAAGAATAATGTTCTGGGTGGATGAAACTGTTTCTTTCTTTCTTTCTTTCTTTCTTTCTTTCTTTCTTTCTTTCTTGTTTTTGTATTTTTTAGGGAAGGGTCTACAGGGTGTTCAGGGTCTCACTATTAGATCAGACTTGTAGTGATATACTTGTTTACAGCCTCCCAAGAGCTGGGAGTACAGGTACACACCTCCATACCCAGTCTCAATTGCCATCTCAGCACGGCATGGCAGGCCTAGAGATCAACACCCCACAGCCCCCTACAGCCCCTGTGCCTGCTTGCAGGCTCTTTAATCTGCTGAGCTATTTGGCAGACCCTGACACTGTTTCTTAAAAGTTATTTTATTCACACTATACCTCTGTGTTTATTTTTATGTAGTAGATACAGGGTCTTACTATGCAGCTAGGACTCCCAGTGATCCTCCTGTTTTCAGTCTCTCCAGTGCTGGGATAAAAGGTGTGCACAACCATGCCTGGGCTCAGTGCTGGCTCCGCCTGCCCTGGGGCAGGGCTACTGTGGCCTGTAGTGCTAGGGATCAAACCTCAGTCCCTGTGCTTCCCTAGGCAGATGCTTACTCCACGGAGTTATCTCACTGGCCCTTGATGTTAGCCATTTAGCGATTGGTGGATGCAACAGAGAAAAAGATCAACTCTGATTATAAACATTGGGAAACAAAAAAGATCATACCTTAGCCATAGTTCCTCATTTTGTAATATTACAAAGTGGCTTTCACAAAGAAGAGAAACACATCTATCTATCAATCTATCTATCTATATTATGTATTTAGTGCAGGGCTTACAGGATCTCACTATACTTATCGGACTTGCCCTGATCCTCCTGTTTTCAGCCTCCTGATAGCTGGGATTACAGTCACACACCATCAGGGTGCCCTGGGAGCCGCGCTGGCATGGCATGTCACGGGGATCAAACCCTAGTCCCTGCGTCTGCCTAGTTCAATCTGCTGAGCTATCTGGCTGGCCCACATCTATATTTTTGATATTATAAACATTAAGAGTTGTCATATTTCCTTGCTAAAAATAAGGTATAAAGAAATCTTTTGTTTACATACCATAAAACACAGTCTGAGCTATTTTCCTTAGAGTCAATTGTTATTCAATGATCATCGTATAAATTTCTTTTTTCTCCAAATCAAGAGAATTAGTTTTGTGCTGCAAGATAGCTCAGTGGACTAAGCATCTGCTTAGGCAAGCACAGTGAGTGGGGTTCAATCCTTGGTGCCACATGCCGTGCCAGTCCCATCTCTAGAGCACACTGAGTGTGCCACTGAGTGGGTCAGGCATGGTGGCACAGGCCTGGAATCCCAGTGCTGGGGAGGCTGAAAACAGGAGGACCACTATAAATACAAGTTGCATAGTGAGACTCCATACCTACTAAATTAAAAAAAATACTTTTTTTCTTAAGCAACACATTTAATTCTTAGATTATGTCTCAAATTATTTCCTCAAAGATAGACATCACTTTGAGAATAAAAAAAGTTACTCAAAAATAATGTTAGGGGCCAGTCAAATAGCTCAGCAGATTAAAGCACCTGCGAGCAGGTGTAGGGACTGGGAATTTGATTCCCAGACCTGCCGTGGGGGCCCCATCCCTGGGGCCCACTGAGATGGCAATTGAGACTGGGCATGGTGGTTTGTGCCTATAATCCAGCTCTTATGAGGCTGTAAACAGGTTCATCACTACTAGTCCTATCTAGTAGTGAGACCCTGAATATTCTGTAGACCCTCCCCTAAAATACAAATACAAATAATAATAATAATAATAATAATAATAATAATAACAACAACAACAATAATAATAATAACAATGTTAGGTAATGTTATTGAAAAAATATTTTGACATTGTTACTTTTCAATGTGGAAAATGGATTGAATTTTGTTGGATAAATGCCATATTTTGTTAAAATAAAGTTTTTGACTGGGAACGGGTTTGGCCGTGTGAGCGAGAGCTCGTGGCTAAACCTCCTTCCAGGGTTGTCTCCGTCCGACCTGCCCTTTCAGCAGTAAGCGTAGCTACTTTTCCGGAAGTCAGCTGGGCAGCAAACAGCACACCCCCGCGGTGCTGCTCTGACCTCACTCAAAGGAGCTTTGAGTCTCTGAGCATTCAGGGTTCCAGGGCAGAGCAGTGCACTGTGGCTGTGTCCTGGTGCTGTCAGTCTTCCACAGAAGAGAAGACTTTTTGGGTCTTCGTTTTAGTTCAGCAACCATTTTGTAGACATATATTGGACCCTGGCAGATGGAGGCACTTCATGCTCTGGAGGAGCATAGAGACTAGGAAACCCATGGATACATAGTGCCTTGGTGCACGAGTACACACACACTACAGTATGCATGCAGGTACTCCTCTATGTTGTTATAAAACATGAAAATATAAGTGAAGTAAGCCAGACCTACATGTGCAAATATTACATAGTATTCCTAGTATAAGAACTTAAAAGAAGAAATAAAGATGGAAAGTTACAACACGGCTGAAAGGAAATAAGAACTTAAGGGTTAAACAATGAAGAGGCAGCAAGCAGAAAAGTTAGGAAACATGGTGGGGGCAAAACCATGCACTTACATATTCACAGGATGAACTAGACAATGGTCCTAAGAATCTCCAACAGGTTTTTGACACTGAGGATAGCAATGTGGCTTGCTAAAACCATGCTTGGAATGCCTGTCAGCCTGGTCCTTTTGATGTGCACTACTTGTAACGATTAGATAAAGAGTAAATTCACATATATTTTAATGGTATTGGTCTCAGTCCTATGGACTTTCATATGCTGATCTCCCTTCCTAGTCTGCGTCATTTCATTTTGGAGACTACAGTCAAAGTGGACAGAGAGAGAGAGAGAGAGAGAGAGAGAGAGAGAGAGAGAGAGAACTGGACAGCGACAGAGAGAAGAGAAAGAGGAGAGAAAAGAGAGGAGAGGAGAGAGAAAAGAGAGACAGAGAAAGAGGAGGGGAAAAAAGAGAGGAGAGAGAAAAGAGATGGGGAGAAAAGGGGGGGGATCTATAAACAGAATGCAGTGAGCACCTGTATAGTTGGGAGCAGGCTTTCTCTGGGAACACAGGAGAGAGGTTAGATTCAGAATCTGCTGAAGAAAAGCCTCCTGGAGAAGAAAGAGCTGGGCAAAGATAAGTTGGAGTCCTCCAGGTAGGAGAAGAGTGTGAACAAGAATTTGGATTCTCAAAGCTACATAGTCTGAAAAAAAAAAAAAAATGAGGCACAGAGGCCAGGAGGAGATGCACAGGAAAGAACAGGGCTAGAGGTAAAAGGCCTTGAATGTTCAGGCTCAAAACCACGGACTTGATGCAGGAAATCCACCTGCAGGGCTGCTCTAAAGCACTGGCCACTGCATGAAGCTCACACAGTGAGGAAACACAGGTGGCTGTGCAGGAGCTTCACCTGGAAAGTCCAGACCCAGGAGCAGCATGTGACAGAGCCTGCCACAGCGACCGCTTGATCCCAGGGCTCCATCTTGAACTATTGCTGAAGACTTTTGAGTTGGTATAGCAGGAGGAATAGAATTAAGTTGTTTTATGATTGTCATAAATTGTCATATGAGCAAAAAATGTTTAGCGGGACACATCAGTGCTCCTTTGTGTGTTAGGAGTATGTGTCTCATTTAGCACAAAGTCACAAATCATACCACCTGCCACACCGTAATGGGTAAATCCCTTCCCAACGCTGACTGCAATTCATTATTTAGAACACATGTTCAGAAGCAGAGGCGTGCCTACGTCTGTTAACCGTGCATGCCAAATCGCAATTTGCCCTGCCCATTTGGGAAATGCATTTCCCCCGCGAGCGACAGTGTGAAGTTCATGGCAAGGGTAGCATAGCTCCTGAGTGTCCGGGCTTTTCAGATAGAGCAAGACACAGGGTTAGCAGAACCAAGCAGTAACCCAGAAGCACGGAGCAGATGTGCCCTGCTCTCGCTCTCATTTTACATGTTCATTCGAGCTTTGCCTCCATGGAATGAGGACCGGGGGAAGGAGAACAGGAACGCAGAGAGCAGGGCCAACAAAGTGTCAGTGCAGGTCTGCTCAAGGCCTAGGCGGGCTTTCGCACTAGAGGGTGAATTTGATGTCTTAATTTCCCTAACTCTATTTATGCTCAATATATAGGGGCATTAGTAATCATTCCCAAAGATATTTAAAATGAAACTTTTTAAAATATAGATTTTTATCCTTTACATTTCTTTGCTTCACCATAGATCTTTATTTTCCACATACAATGTATGAATCTGGGTCCCAAGGGAATCTGTGTAACGTGGTCAAGTTGGTCCTCCTGCCCCCAAGGAGCTGACATCCTCTGACATGAAATATTTTGTTACATTTTTAACTATTTAAATAATTAAGGGGGTTGAGGGGATAGCTCAGTAGAATAAGCACTTGCCTGGGGAGTGCAAAGACCTAAGTTCAATGCCTGGTTGTACAAATAGATAGGTAAATAAATAAGTAAATAAATAAAATAAGGCACTGTTACTCATAGTCTTTTTTTTTTTTTTTTTTTTTTTTTTTTGCGGGACCAGGGTTTGAACTCACAACCTTACACTTGCCAGGCAGGCACTTGTACCACGGTCCCCGGCACTTACTATTGAAGGAAGAGAGAATCATGAAATATGTAAAGAGATTAACTAGAGGCTTAGGGAAACACTCAGGCAGATGTGATGTGGAGCTGAGGCCTGTCAGTTTGAAAGGACTGATGAGGCAGACAGGAAGGCTGACAGCACTTGGCTGACAAAAGCATCTCAACTATTGAAATGCTTCATTTCCATCTGCTATGTGTGCTATAGTTTGTAGTAAACAAAAATGTAAGTTCCTTGAATTGTTATGGCTAGTTTTAAATAAACATATGCCTACCCATATTAAAGGATTTTTAAAAAGAGAAATGATACCCAATGTAAAAGTCACCTTTTGTGTGCCCAGATGGACAATTCTTTAATTCAGGCTGTGAAATGGCTTCAAGGTAGTCAGAAGAAATAGGTTGTAAGCCACAAGATTCGTCTGGGTGAATCAACAAACCACAGTCCTGCATTAAAATAACAAAAATTAGTCATCATAGTCAATAACATGACATATGATAATGAAATCTAAAAACAAGATTTTCTGTCATATAACTTCCAGGGACACACGACAGCAGAACTGAGAGCACTAGGAGCAGCCAAGGGAGAAGCAGCACAGCTGGGTTTTTGCACATTACATGGACTCTTGTCTTCTCTCTTTCCTTCTTCCCTCTCCCTCCCTCCCTTCTTCCCTCCTCCCTCCCTTCTCCCTTCCTTCCTTCCTTCCCTCCCTCCCTCCCTCCCTCCCTCCTTCCTTCCTTCCTTCCTTCCTTCCTTCCTTCCTTCCTTCCTTCCTTCCTTATGACTTAATGATCCATTTGCCATTGTTGTTGAAAATATCAGTGTACCCAGCACTTTAAAAAATGATCTCTCTGTCTCCCTTGTAGCTACAAGTGGTCATAGGACACAGTTCCAGAAATGAAGTGAAACAATGAAATCTAAGTAGATACTAGCTCCATGAACATCTGTCACTGATCTGTGGAAAACGTTTCTTTCCCTAACACCACTCTTTCTTTAGTGCTCTGTTTCTCCTGCCTAGAATACAGAGGTGGCCCTGAGAGATGAGCAGCCCTCCTGTGACCAAGAGGCAGAGGTGAACAGATAGAAAGAGGTGACACTGTGGATGTACAGTGGCAACTCTGGACTGCCCACCTCTCCACTTGGCCATGAAAGCGATGCAAACTCCTTACTGAGTCAAGCTGCTGTAGAAATATAAAATGCAGTCAAACTTCCAGGAGCCAATCACATTATGTACATGCAAAAGTTTATCAGAACATATGAATTTTTTTTCAATATCTTCTTTAGATCTTAAAAGTGATTAACTCTAGTAGTTCAATTTTAAAATCAAACTTGAAAGGAAAAGCTCATTAACATGAGAGCATTCTTTCTTTGTTGGGATTAGAACTTTCCATCACTTTCCTGTTTGGTCAGGACCAGGTACATTCACAAACATGAAAGACAGTTCCTTTGATCTTCAGAGTCCCCTTCTGGAGCCCGTGCTGCTGCGCACACAGCAGAAATGGTCTTCAGCAGAACTGATTAACATGGCAGAGTTCCAGAAATCTCCATGCGCAGATTGTGCTAAGACTTTGCACAAAAGCTGCAGATTCCTGAGGTGCTTGTCATGGCGTCAGCGGAGCACAGTAAGGCGACACACCAGGATGTCCATCCTTCAGTCTTACAGGATTTCCGTCCCTAGGACCCTAACCCTCACTTTATGTCCACATTCTCCACATATGCCACTAAACAATCCACCCCCTTTCTGTTTTCTCAGCGGTACACAGCAACACTTAATTTTGTAACTATATAATTTGTCTTCAGCTAAGGCTCTACATACCTTCTGGGGACATGAGCAAAAAGTCACACAAACGTTAAGTAAAAAGGAGTCTCACTGGTTTCTAGATACTGTTCGATAACATATATTTCTATTATTCCATTTGAAACTCTTCTTGTTGTCCACAAAAGCTATTTTAACTCCTAAGCATTGCTTCACATTCCTGTATTCTGATCCTTTGGGTATGGGCTCCCCAGAGCTGTGACCTTGAGTCTCTTTCTTTGAGCTCTGGGCAAGATCATTGGCCTACACAGCAGAGCCTTTGCTTTGGTGTGGACTATTCCCAACCTGTGCCCCTCTCAAGGCCACTCTCAGCTGTTGCAGACACACTTTTGTGCTTCCTGGAACCCCCCTCAATGTCTCATGGTATCCTAATGCAGTGTAACTAGGACAGATAATCACAGTTGGTGGCAAAATTCATCCCAGTATCCATTTTCCTTGTGTTTCTCTCTTGAAGTGAAAATCACTAGCAGACCTCCATAATATATTACACATGTGTTAAGTTATAATTACATATTGCTATATAATATATGTTATTGTATATCTTGGGGCCAATAATGTCCTTTGACCCAATTCTAGCCAGTAAGATGGAAGTAGAAACTGGAAATCGCTGTGTTTTTCTGGTGCAGAAGCTTGTGTTCTCTTCTTTTCTCTTTTCTTTTTCCTTGATTTTTAGAACCAAGATCTGATAGCTAAAATTATAATTATCTTCTGCTGTAGCAAAAGGACAAAAAAAATTGGGATGACTTCACTTCTGATGACCTTGAACTATTCATGAACTTTTTGTTAAGAGGAAAATACCTCTTGTTTGTTCTGTTGATTATTAGGCTTCCGTTACACATAAAATACCCTAGCTTGACTTTACAAGGTCTCCTTTCCAAATCTGTTCTCTGCCCCATTATTTCCATCCTGGAGAAGCCAACAGGGATTCAGTTTCCAAGCTAGGCACCTCGGTTACCCAAGCCTCCTGTCTCTTTTTCCCCTGCATCCTATCAATCACCAGGTCTTCACAGAAACTTGGTTCTCTTGAGTTCATTTGTTACTACCTGGATTTCACTTTGATCCTGTTGTAGTGCTCATTTACCATGGCACTGCTTTGACCTCTTCATGGATTTCTCCTGCCGCCCACACATGCATTTTCTACATTATCACTAATGTCATCTTTTGAAAATGCCAAATCTTGCTAGCATCTTTTACTGCATGAAATAATTCAAGAGACTGCTCTGCATTCAGAATGAAATTGAGCTGTCGCCATTCTTTTTGGTTCATCTCCCATCTGTACTACAAACCTTCATTTCACACTTCATTTGACGTAAACATCTTCTCACTTATCCAGTGTTACTCTTATGGCTCTGTGAGTGCTCCCACCCAGGTTATCTGCTTCACCCCGCACCAGCTTAGCTGTTACTCATCCTTCAAACCCTGCTCCTGCCCCCTTCCTCTCTGGGAAGCTTACTGTGCCCTATTAGGCCTTGGATGGATGCAGCATTGGTCTCTTGCTATAGCCTTATTCACATTGTCATTGCCCCTTGGTCTCCTGCTGGCAGTGGTGGACACAGAATAGACGCACAGTAAACATTAATACATGCTAATGCTTGAAGGGTCAGACCTGATGAGGCATGTCATGGGAGACGACATAAGCCTGTACATCTTTCAGGTGGTTCCTTGAATAAAACCCTATTGTGACCTCCTGCTCTTCAGAAGGAAAGCCATAAAGCTAGCTTAATAGAAACCATCTCATTCTCAAGGTCTGTTCTGAAGCACTCTCATTTGATTTTGCAAGGACATAGTAAAAGATGACAAAAATTTGTAAACTGAAATAAAAATTAAGCACTGAAGGATGAATATAAGGCACACTAATATTTTGCTAAGGAATATTATTTCTATCACTAGAGAATGTTTCATTTCTTACTGACATAAAATTAATTTGGAGTTTGAAATAAATTCATTGTAAATAAACTTCAGACAAATTCCTCAAGTACCTTGTTTGACAGTGCTAAGAAGTGAAAGTCATAAAATCCTTGAGCTTTGAGATTTATAGTAGTTTTCCTTTGAAAGTCAACCTATAAGCCTTGTACTGTATCTCTTTTAGACAAGAAGACTGGATTTCATGATATCATAAGCGAAAGAATAGCACAAGGTGAGCTGTGCATGACTCATTCTCGAAAGTTTATTCTAGAAAAATGCCTATAACTAGAGCACTAATTTCAAGAGATATGCAAACATTGCCATTTATGTATGATATATATATATATATATGTATATATGTATATAAATGTATATTTGTTTTAAACATAAGTATTCATTCTCTTATCCCCTTAAAGTGTTATGCTCAACTGTGAAGAAATATTAGAACATCATAATTAACTTGAGAAATTTGAATTAAGTACATATTCTGCTATAAGAATATTATAAAACATACTTTGTAAGTATTGAATGGATATTAGTTGCTAGTTGGAGTTTTAATCTACTTTCAAATCTAATAGAAACCTAGAAGAGACTTGTCAAGATTTTTGAGCATAGGGCTGACCAAATAGCTAAACAAATTGAAGTTCCTGCTTAGGCAGGTGCAGGGGCCAGGGGTTGGATCCTGAGGCCTGCCATGCCAGCTCCAACTCTGGGGCACGCTGAGATGGTGATTGAGAGTGGATGTGGCGGAGCATGCCTGCAATCCCAGCTCACGAGAGGCTGTACACAGGAGGATCACTAGGAGACTGATCTATGTAGTGAGACCCTATAGACCCTGTAGACCCTGTCCTAAAATTAAAAAAAAAAATTAGAGCATAAAACAGGGAAATAAAGATAATCATAATTATAATGAAAATAACTGTACTTTTTAGCATTTATGGCTCATTCTGCATCCCATTAAGTAATTTATACATCATCCTCTTACATTTCTCATAGCAACTGCTCACTTCATTTTAGAGATAGAAAAATGCTCTATTACCAAGAGGCAAGATTTGCAAAGTAAGTCTGGCACCTCAGACCTCTGCTACCTCACCAGGAAAGGTCCAATGCTTCCTCTGTGTCCTTCACTTCACCTTTGTCCCAAGCCCACTGAGCCTGGGTCCCTCAATGTTAACTTGTTCTGCTTTATGCCTTTGCAGATGGGTCTTGCTGAAACAGAGTTTGGCATAATTCAATCAATGATGTAAGCCCGGATCAGAAGCCTTGTGATTATCTTCCCATTTCTGGTGTTTTGGTGTGAGTCTGGACATATAATAAACATTTGGAACCAGCTTCCCCAATGAAGATGTTGTCAGTAGCAGTGGTTCTCAACCTGTGGGTCGCCACCCTGGTGGGGGTTGAATGACCAAAACACAGGAGTCACCTAAAACCATTCCGAATCATAACTGTAGCAAAATTACAGTTTTGAAGTGGCCACTAAAATTATTTTTTGGCTTGAGGTCACCACAACATGAGGAACTGTATTGCGGGGTCACGGCACTAGAAAGGTTGAGAACCCCTGGGGTATTGGGATCAATGGAAGGAAAAAAAAGAAGCTGGCACAGGGATGAAGAGACCATTGGGACACAGAAAGAAGAACAAGAACAGAGGAATGAATGTGGGTTGGCCACGGTGCTGCACTCATGTCATCAGAAGTCTCAGTAGACAGAGGCAGGGGGATAGCAACTTGGAGGCTAGCCTGTACAACTCACAAAATAAAAAGGTGTAGAGATGTGACTCAGTGGTAGAGTGGTCTGGGGCTTGAGCTTCAGTATGAGAAAAATTGAAAAGGGAAGGGAAATAACACAGTGAATATTATCTAGAGAACTAGCCCAGGATTCCTTAGAACACATACATTTAGGTAACTGGAATGGCCTCCAGTATAATTTGGTGGAAACATGTTTGAGTCTTTACGAAATAAATGTGATGGTTCCTCTAATCTATCTAGCTGTAGAGTTTTATATTTGTGGTCTTCCTTTCTTCTTTTTGAATAAATTCCAATGAGTTCCTTGTACAAACTTGTATCTTGTTCCAAAAGCATACATTGTTCTTGTATTCACATTGTCCCTCAATTTAGCAGCTGCTTTCCTGGTATCACAGTCAGTCAGCCACGAAATGCTGAGTGGCGATTGTGTGATTCACAGTATCATGTGTTCCATGAATATTTATAATTAGCTAAAGTATATTTTAACAAAAAATAATTAGAACTAAATCTATCTGTAATCATTCTTTTCATACCACATTAATCCTAAAACTGACTAGGATTAGGATTTTGGTAAAATACTAAAACTTTTTAAAGAAGAAAACACACCTATAAATTTTAAAGAGAGCTTTATGTTTTATATGGGGATATATATGAAAATATATCTTAAAGGACTTTTGCATGGCGATAAGGCCACAATTATAGTGTCAAGACTTCATTTTACAGATGTACTTAATAAAGTACACAAAGAAGAGCCAGCCAAATAGCTCAGTAGATTAAAGCACCTGCAAACAGGCTCAAGGGCCAGGGATTGGATCCCCAGGCCTGCCATGCAAGGCCGGCACCAAGGACACAGTGAGACAGCAATTGAGACTGGGCGTGGTGGCTCACTCCTGTAATCCCACCTCTTGGGAGGCTGTAAGCATGCAGATGACTATGAGTCCAATCTAGTAGTGAGACCCTGAGCACCCTGTAGACCCTTCCCTAAAATACAAAAATAAATAAATAAAGTGCACAAAGATATATGTACAAGAAAATCTCCCAGAGCATTTCTTATTCTAACAAAAAGCCTTACACAATTCAAGTGTTCATCAAGATGGTAGTGGAACCATAACATAAAGTTTAGCTTTATAATCAAATATTTTGTTATTCTTAGAAATGAAGCATGCAGAGCAAAGATATGAAAAAATATGCACATATATTACCCCAAACAACAAAACAATTTGGAAAATATGGTATGATCCAAGTTTATTTAGGTGAGCTGAAGAGTATAATATTCCATTTGCCTTGCCATGCACATGCAAATTCTGTACTGCTGCACAGGAAACTCCCAAGAGTGAGTCATTTACTCTTAGTATATTAAGAAGGGAGGCCACCTTTGGTGAGATAAAAGTGCACTTCTTACCCTGTGTTTTAATATTTCACATTAACATAAATTATGTTTGCATTTTTAGAAATACAAATTACATGAAGCAATATTGAGATAGACAACAAATGCAGAGAAAGAAAAGCACACGCAGCTTCCTTGAAGGCAGCCTACATTCTAAACGTTTCTGTTGCAAACAAAGTGCTACAAATTGTATGACTTAGAACAGTAGAAATGGTTTTTGTCTCTTTTTTTTTGGTTTAGGTACATGTGCATAGAATTCAAGCTCTTACATGCCCGGCAAGTGCTTATGCCACTGAGCTATCTCACCAGCCCTTCTTGTATTGTTTCTAGTGCCATTTTTTCTATCATTATTTTAAGTTCTTTAAAAATAAAAAACATTAAAAGTGATAATTTAATTACTGTTTTCAAATGTGCATTGAGACTCAGCTAGGAAGAGGGAAGGAAATAGTCAAATGGATTTGGAATCATGATTTTCATGCTGGGCTCATTCTAGCGACATGAGGTTCAGAACTGTGGCAACGAATTAAGCTTCTTCAATTTTCTGTATAAAAATTCTTATCAAGTAAGCCTCTAAACTCTATCGTGATAAAACAAAGAAGTACAACTGTCTAATTTTCATTTATGCATTGTCAATTGTTTGATTTTTTATTTACACCTTTTTGAATGAAATATTTTCAATGAACAAGGCTTGCCTCTGTAATTGTTTTACTTTTAATGTTAACAAAAACATATACAGGCAAGGAAATAATTCTATTTTGTGTAGGAAATGGCCCTAACAGCAACGCAAAAATTGCTAAAACTGCTAAGCTTCAATGCTTTATGCTACCTTGCTTTAGTGAGAAATTAAAAATAAGTTTTATAACTTAATGTTCTAAGAAATAACTGAACTTGTGGTGCATAACAGGCTAGTGTACGTGTGGCATTCATAGCCTTACTAAGAACGCATTCGAATCCAAATAGTAATGAGCCATCACACAGTGTGACGCTTGTTTGTGCCACCACGCACAGATATCAGCTAAAGAGTGATGATGCTTTGTATTATGAATTTTAAAATAGTTCACAAAGAACTCTAAAAAGGAAAACTGAAACAAATTGTAAGCAGATGACTTCATTATTTTCAATTAAAATGTATTAATATGACATCAATATTTGGAATACTTCTCATGCATTCCATACCTCTGAACTAATATATTTCTCTTTTTCTTTTGTTGAACTCGCATGGCCTTCAAATCAACTAGGATGGGGCCAGCATGGTCCAGAATGCTCATGTCCACTCTGAAACACACTCTTTCGTCTCAAATTAGAAATATGTGCAAGGCTCTGGGCTTTGTGGAATATGGACTGGAAAATGTGGGGAGATGGGGCATGTAAAATGACTAAGGCCTTCCACTTACAGTGACTTAGAAACTCCAAGGAAAGCAGCCTTTATTGTGGTCTCTCAGGACTCTGGGTTTTAGTTCCAGATGGAATCAAGAAGGGTGCATGTAAATGAAAATGAAAAGGAAGAATGCATTTATGTGTTTAGTTACATGAAAACACTCAGCTCTTTTTGCTTTGTGACCAAAGAAGTATGAGGTTGGAGTTGGATCCTCTCACACTTTGAGAAATCTGGATCAGTTTGAGAAATTGCAAAAAAATAGCAACAACACAACAACATCAAGTGAAGTTTACTTCAAATTCCAATGGAGCAAACCTAGTTTTTGTAGGCTGAAGCAGAAATAGCAGGGATTAGAAAAAAGCCATAGGCCACAGAGATATTTCTAAAGACAACTCTCAGTTGACCACTGCTGTACAGTGCCAGTAATAGTGACAAAAATGTGAGAAATATTGGCCAAGTGCTGTGTATGAAGCAGGTGTGCTGAGAGGGTGTTGATCATGCAAAATAAGATGATTATTATTGGAAGTATTTTGACTTGTACATTGTTACTCATAAATAATCCATTAATAAAACATACGAAGTTGTGCCCCATAAACATGTGACTTTGGTAAGGAATCTTGAGTGGCTCGAGCAGAACTGAATAGTTAATAAAGCATGCAGTCACTCCTGCTTTGAGAATTATGAGGACACTTGGTGTTCAGACACACTCACATTGGCAACTGCTGCACAAAGGCACCTGTGTTTGTGTACCTCTACTGTGCACACGTGTGTACACATTCAGTGACTTAGTACTTCAAAATGGAGTTTTAAAACTTGAACTTGAACACCTTTAAGCAAGTTTAACTTTGCCTCAAGGGACACTGGTACAATACTTTCTTCTAAACACTTTTTCAGATACTGAGGCCCTGGGTTGCCTAACGAAGAGTAAGGACAGCACAGTGAGAGGAATATTTGGGAGCCACCATGTTAATTGTTAAGGACACCAGCCAGCCATCATGTCCTCTCAAGTCTGTCCCAAGAGCATATTAACTTGGCACTTTGATCCTTTGTAATGTTTCATGACTACATCAGAAACGTAAATATTAAAACAGACTGTCTAGTGGACTAAAGGACATACTAGAGTCCATTAAAAGTTTATGTGATTAAATGGCTAACAGATACCTATGGGGAATGGTAATAGCAGACATTGAGAAATATGAAAATATAGCACCTTCTGTAAGTTTACCTTGGCTTAAGCAAAAGCAGAGCTAGTTAACATAGATTAGCGTTATTACTTGGAATTAATGAGAGGCAAAATGAACAGAAGCCCAATAAATGTTTTAGGGAATTGCATTTCAAGTGAGACCACAAGCCTGACTTGTAAGAGATCTTTGATTACTTGATGTCTAAAATGAACCTGGTTCCAAATCTGGCCCTGTTGGGAATAGGATGCAAAACTTGTACAGGCAATCTCCACTCAGAGCACATTTTCAGCCAATTCTGGATAATAAGGGAGAAAAAACATACTTAGTAAAGGCAGCATTCAAAGGAGTTCGTCTAACCAGTATCAATGGCTGATCCAACCAAGGGACTTTCCACTTAATTCAATCACTGCTGTGGACAACTGACCATAGGTTTTTTTTTTTTTTTTTTTTTTTTTTTCTCCTTTCATTCTCTGCATGAGGGATTTCTCTGAGGTTATTCTCCATGTTGGGTTTGGAGAAAACAAGGCACAAAACTGCTTCTTTTGTCTGTATGTTACTGGATCATGAAGAAAAATTTCTGGTACCAATGCATCTCCAAGAAATTTTAGTTTTGGAGCACAGTGGTCTCCTTCAGAGGCTAAGGGTTCTATTATAGTGAGGAAGGATCTTCCTGGGTAGGTCGATGGTGAAAGCCATCAGGGTTTAGCAATCTGTTAATTTCTACTCTCTCTCTCTCTCTCTCTCTCTCTCTCTCTCTCTCTCTCTCTCTCTCTTGCAGTGCTGGGGATT
>PVJA010001143.1:0-50978 GCA_004027025.1 Myocastor coypus
GGGCCCCATAGAACACCATTTCTTTAAGACAAACTTCTAGGAATATGAAAATTTGCATTTTCTCTCTCTTTTTTTTTGTCTAGAAAGGTTGCTCCGTTTCACACGACCTGTGCAAGGGGCTGCTCTTCCCTTGAGATTGAATGCCTCCAGGGGGATCATGATTTCTTTTGCCCTGAAGATTCTGCCCATGAAAAGGCAGAGAAATGGTGAGGTCGTTACGTGTTTTCCCTCTCCTCACTCATCAGTGTAGCTGTGTGTTGTGCAGACATGATAATCGGTCTCACCTCCTGACATTACATGGATCTGCTGTAGTGATACCATAGGGAAACACGCACCGCACACACACACACACACACACACACACATACACATGCACGCACGCACACGCACGTATGCATGCACACACGCACACACAGCACGCATGCACACACACACATACACACACGTATGCATGCACACATGCACACACGCACACACAGCACGCATGCACATACACACATACACACACGTATGCATGCACACACGCACACACAGCACGCATGCACACACACATACACACACGTATGCATGCACACACGCACACACACGCACACATACACACGCACACACACATACACAAATGTATGAATGCACACACGCACACACATGCACACACACACACGTATGCATGCACACACGCACACTCACATGCACGCACGCACACGCACGCACATGCACACACACGTATGCATGCACACATGCACACATGCACACACACGCACACATACACACACATACAGACGTATGCATGCACACACACATGCACACATGCACACACATGCACACAAGCACACGTACACACGCACACACATACACACACGTATGCATGCGCACACACATACACACACGTATGCATGCACACATGCACACACATGCACACACGCACACATACACACACACACACAAACAGTTTAGATAAGTCAGCTTGTGAAACAGAATCTTTCATAAAAATCACTTTTTCAGTTCCAACAAGAAACGAGGTGGGGCAGGCAAGTGCTGCCCATTGTCTCAGTTAATGCTTAAGTTTAAATGCTCAGTGCTATTGGACAAAATATGTCCACAGTGGCCTTTCAGGATTTAACAATAATCCACAGAATGATTATTAGGACTCTCTTCTACAAGCCTATATAGGTTCCTAGGTGCTTTATTTTCTGCTACACCCTGAGTCCTGTGAATCTTATATCAACTTAATTTTCCTTGAGGCCCACCATCCATGTGTTTGTAATAGAAAACATGATGTCACTTCTTGGTTCACCAAGGGACAGGGTTGCTATAAAATTGTCCGCATAGTGCCTTCCTTACTGTGCATGTTCCCCAGAATGCAGGAGCTGTGACTGATCAGAGGAAACAGGAGGTGAAGTGTTGAAGCATTTCACCCTAGAACTCATCTGAACACAGCCACTTCATTTCCCATCGTCTTGAGAGGTTTTCCTTGAAAGAGAAAGGCTGAGTTCTCTTTGTTACCAAAGCATCCTTATCCTTAAAAATGGACCATGAAAGCTCATAATGAAAGCTCATAACTTATGCAGTTCTTATTAGGAAATTATGGCATTAGACATGTGTAAATAGTCTCTCTCATATGATGAATGCTCAAACTCTATTGATTTTATTAATATCATTAATATTTCCTAATAAAATGAACAAAAAGGCTTCCAGACTGAAAATCTTAGGCTGTCAGGCATTAACATACCGCTGGAGTTAAAAAAACATGGTTCATATTTGGCTTACCTTATCGTTCTGTTAAAGCACATTATTGTTTGAGAATGCTATAGGATTGTCTTCATGAACCAGTATATTTAAGTAAAAATAAGTGATTGTAAAATACAGAGCTATGGACATAGCTCAGTAGAAGAAGCACTTACTCATCAAGAGCAGGGGCCTGAGTTCAATCTTCAGTTCTCCAAAAACATAAAATAAAATGAAATACAGTATTAAGTTAGGTTTGGGAGACCAGAGAGATAGCTCAATGGACCAAAGGGGCCAGCTTAGGAAAGCTTAGGGAAGGCACAGGAACTATGGTTCGATCCCCTACACCACATGCTGTGTCAGCCCTGCCCCCAGGGCAGGCTGAGCCAGAGTCTGGGAGTGGTGGCACACACCTGTATATATATTCCCTTGATCTTAGCCAAAAGGCCGGAAGTGACATATACATGTTTTGATTTCTCTATAGCTGTGAAGTATTTGGAGGAGTTTATATGACTGACTGGCTTCTGCGAGATGCAGTGTGCTTGTTACGTGACAACAGCAGCTTGTCCTTTTCCTTCTCCTCTAGAGCCACAGTTTTGTCTCTATTAATGGTATTCTCTTTTAAAAAAAAGAAAAATAATACTCTCTTGCTCTCCCCATGATGGCTTATTTTCTCTAAGAAGTCATCTGAGCTCTGCCTGTAAAATATGTTCACTTAATTTTTATGCTTATTATTATTATTATTATTATTATTATTATTATTATTTTCTTATAACAATTTGTGGTCAGCACTGTGGCTGGTTTTAGATTCTTTTTCTTTTCTTTTCCATTTTGTTGTTGTTGTTGTTGTGTGTGCAAGATCCAACTGCTCGCGTAGTGGTCCTCCTCTTTTCATCCACCCCAACACTGGGATTACAGGCGTGCATACCCAGGGGGCAGGGCTGGCATGGCATGTGGTGCCAGAGATGGAGCCCTGGCCCTTGCACTTCCCTAAGCAAGCACTTAGTCTGCTGAGTTATCTCACCAGCCCTGTGGTTGGTTTTGATTCTGTCCTTTGCTAGATGTATGCACGTAGAAGAAGTGTTTACCTTCTTAGCTGTTTCATCCTTAGGATTAAGAAACTGCAAACAGGCTGTTGGAAACATGGTGACCAGGTAACAGTTGATTAAAAGAAGTATGCATGAGGCACCCAAAAGTGTTATGGGTCAGTTAAGAATAGGAACCAGGTCAGCAGGCAGGAATTTAAGGAGCTTTTACTACTGAGCTCAGGGCTACCAGTTCTCACACAGGAGAAAAATGATGGACACCTAGCCCAGGAAGCAACGAGTTTTTAAAGTGAAAATCACATGACTAAGGGTCTTTCAGTTTTAGCGACATGTGCAGCTTGCCTGTGTGTGAGCTGGTTGAACAAAGCTGTTTTTATAAAACACATCTTAAGCTGATTATGTTTGCAGGAATTAGACTAGAGATGGGAGGGAGGCAGTTGTTCAGTTACTCGTTACTAAACAGCCTTGAACAGAGGGTGAGAAAACATTTCGTAGAGTAGATAACAGGAAACATAAGGGAACCTAATATATTTCCATAGCAACAGCATAAAATTCAGTTGACCCATTGCAAAAATATTTTGTCTAAGTGATCAAAGATATTATGGTTATGCATTTATTTTTAAATAACTTTAATGTTTATTTTCATCTCTCTCTTCTTGCTCTCCTCCCTCAATCTTCCATATCTTCATTGCTTTTTTGACAATGATTTGAGCATCTTCTGAATTGAGGAACTCTTCTACCCACTACGTCTTTGTAATAAAAACTGTGTTCTGTTCCCACATGTTCCCCAACACTATATTTACTCACTTAAATTTGGTTTCTGAAGTTTTCCTTTAGATTTTCCATTGAAGTTTTGAGCCTGATAACAATAAAGGACATTTAAAGAAAGAACACAGAACTCAAAATGCAAATTCAGATATTATAGAGTGAATGGGCTGCAAATATGCCAAACATCTCAGCTAATAGAGTTACTCTAATTGAACATAAATTTAGCTGTGCAGTGCTGGCAGCCTAAGCAAAAGACAACTTATGATAAATCATAAGGAGTCTTGAACAGTTTTCTGATGTGTATTTTCAGAATGAAGCTAGAGCTGAGCCCAGAAAGGACTAAAAATCGCCTTCAGCATATTCATTCAGAGATGATCTATGTATCTACAACCTTAAGTTTTTCCAGTGGAGAGAAATTTGCTCAATAAACGCGGTGGATTTTCATGAAATACTACTAGGATAGATTTGAATTTTCATAAAAATATTTCTCTTGTTTGTCACTGTTTTGCATTTTCTTATAAAACATTCCACTGAAATTTAAAATTTGATGTATGACCCACCACATGGCCATAGTATGTGTATAATGCTATTTTTAGAGCTGAGAAATTATTTTTGGATAGCTGGTATATCAACAAACTAATTCTATCCACTCATTTAGTATGTTACAGTACATACAATGCCTTAGAGCATATTATCACTTTTAGATACACAGAACAAATACATAGAGAGAGGACTCTAAGCTAAAAATTAAACCATTCATATCCCACTCTGCTCACACAAGCTCCTTCTTTTTCTGGTTGTTTCTCTCCCCTGACTCATCCTTCATTGATTGTGCAGATAGCATCTCTGAGCTAGCACAAATTTCAGCATTTAACTTGTTAATATTTTATGCCCTGAAACAAACGCTGGCATAAGCAGTTATTTAAAAACAAAACAAAACAAAACAAAAAAACAAACAAACAAAAAAAAAACAGACTGTCAGAAAAAGTTAGCAGACAACCACAAAATCCACATGTGACTTATTTCTGTGAGGCTTTATTTTTAAATATTTGAAGTCAATATGTAATCCACTGGAAACAGTATCATGGTATCGCTTTGTTATCTGATCTTGTTTTCTTACCTCACATCTTATAACTCCATCCTGCATTCCTGCCTTCATCCTGAAACAAGTGGAAATTTTTACAGTCCTTGCCATTCAGGGAAAACAGATATGATGAAACTCCAGGCTTCCAGATGATATTGATGATATATGTGTTAGCTTTCCATTACTTTTTTTTTTTTTTTTTTTGTCTTTTGGAGACAGGGTCTCGCTATGCAGTTGAGGCTGGCCTTGAGCTCACTTTTGTAGCCAAGGCTGATCTCGAACTCGCACCGATCCTCCTGCCTCAGCGTCCCGAGTGCTGGCATTACGGGCGTGAGCCACCACGCCAGGCAGCTTTCCATTACTTTAACAATTACGAGTAGTTCAAACTTTAAACAGGAAAGGTTTATTTTAGAGCTTTTGGAGGTCTTAGTCTATGGCCTGCTGTACCCTGGGAACTGGGCCAGTGACGATGTAAAATATGACAGAAGATCCTGGGCAGGATTGAAGATTTAGGTCAGCAATTAGATCACTTGCCTAGCAAGCTGGAAGCTCAGGGCTCAGGCCTTGGCACCAATAACAAGCAACGAGCCTGAACCAATAATCAATTTAAAAAATGACAGAAAACAAGAAATGCGTGGTAAAGGAATTATTTGACCTCATGAATGAGAGTGAATCAGAGAATGAGCCCCAAATCCTGCACTCTGAGGACATGCCTCCAGGGAGTGAAATTTTTACCATAGTCACTGCATCCAAAGATTCTATCACTTCTTCCTAGTGACCCACTAGGGAATGAGGCGACAACACATGAACTTGTGAAGAATAATTCATATACAACCTGTACAGCCTAGTTTTATGTAACTTCATGTCTTAATGTCTCAGAATGTTTCTACTGGATTTGGTGTATCACCAGGGACATCTTCTCCTTCTCCCCTTGGCATGGTTCACAGCTAGGTGTTCCCCAGGAACTCAGATGCTTATCGATGGAGCTTTCAATGTCGCTGAATCACAGAGGTGATACAGCTGACTCACTCTTGGGAACTAATGAGCGAGTTGCAAAGAGATGGCGAATGGAGGTGTGGACTGCGCATTTGTGTCTGTCCTGGGCTTCTCTCTGGGCTCTCTGCCTTGAAATCATGATGAGAGCAGCTGCTGCTCCATGGTGCCCCTGCTATGCCATCCTGCCTTTGAGCCAAAGGTGTAAGGACTGAAAACGTGAGTCAAACTAAACCTCTTTTCCCTTAGGATATGGGTATTGGGTATGTATCCCAGTGATAAGAAAAGGACTTGAACCAACTTCAAAGCTTTCAAAAACCATGTTGTAACCAAGAGAAAAGATAACACAGTAAAAAAGGCATCAGGTGGACAATGAGTATCATTTCCATACCACTTTGTCATTGAGGTAACCCCATATCAATGAGGTTCATCTGAATTTCCAGTCATCAAAAATTAAATCAATTTTGGTTAATTTTACTTCTTATTTCGGCTGGTCTATTGAAAAGAGCAATTAATAATTTACATTTTTCTCTTAAATTTATTGCATTTATTTATGTATTCATTTATTTATTTTTGATACCAGGGATAGAACTCAGGACCTTATGATTGTCAGAAAAGCACTACCATTGTTGATTTTGTACTATCTTGTTCAGTGAAATTCTTTAATATTTCTAATGCTTTTTTTTCTTTTTTTGCCATTTCATATTTTCTTTTAAAATATGACTAAATAAATGAATAAATAAAAATTAAATGGTCTAATGAAGAACTTATACATTGCATAAGGGAAAAAATTTCTCTCATAACAAGTACATGGAATGAGTTCTATGTTTGATCACAAGCTCTACTATGTTGCTAGCTACCTCATGTTATCTGGCTGTATCAACATTTAGTTTTTATCTCCCTCTCAAATCCTCATTGTCTTTCTCCTTATTTATTTATTTATTTATTTATTTATTATTTTTGTTGTTTTGAGATAGGTTCCTAACATGCAGTTCTGGCTGGCCTTCAGCTCACTTTTGTAGCCAGGCTTGTCTCTAATTCACGTTGGTCCTCTTGTCTCAGCCTCCCAAGTGCTAGGATGATACTCATGTGCCATCACGCCCAATCTCCATTGCCATTTCAGTTCCCTCCAGGGTATGGCCCACGGGACAAGCTTGGAGATCAAGCCTCTGGTCTCTTCTCCTCTTTGCAAGTGCTTTATTTATTTATTTATTTATTTATTTAGTAATTTACTAAAGTTTACTTACCAATAAAGGGACATCTTAATTTCTTAAGGATATGTTAAGTTTTTATCATTACCAGACAAACTATTGTTCAGGGGCAAATTTTGTTGTGAACAAAGGTTTTCAACTCCTTCAGCTAAATATTAGGTAGTATATTGTTGAGTCCCAGGGGTAAAATTTATCTAGATTTCTAAGAAACTCCTACATTGTCTTCTGTAGTACGTGTGCCAATTTGTGTATATATCACGACTGAATAAGAAATCCTTCATTAATATTGGTGCTGTAAGAATTTTAGTTAGTCTAATAGGTATACAGAGGTATTTTATTGGAGATCAGAGCAGAAACAATCTCTGAAATAGAGAAAGAAAGAGTAACTACAATGAAAGACTTAAATAGTACTAAAGAAGACATTAATAAAAAATTAGAGGAGGATAGAAAAATTATCATATTCCTGAATGAGTAATATAGGAAAGAAATAGACTGCATGAAACAGTTCCAAAGAGATATGCAAGAAAATAAAATCTCAATCACATGCTGGCAACACTGTATTAAGAAAAGTGAAGACAGAGTTTCAGATCTCAAAGATACAGTCACAGCTAGTGAAAAGATAAGAAAGAATCTCTGAAAAACAACTGGGATGCAGGAAAAAATAATTCAACATCTTCAGGATGATGCAAAAATGAACAAAGTGAGATTAATAGGAATCAATGAGAAAGAAGGAGTCAATATAAAGGATGTAAAGAAATATGGGCAGAAGTAATAGCAGAAAACTTTCCAAATAAGACAAAACAATCTGATATTCAAATAACTGAAGCATACAGAACTCCAAATAACATCAACCCAATTGAAAACAAACCCAGACATATGTCAAGATTCCAAAAATCCAGCAGAAGAATAATATACTAAAAGCCGCTAGAGAAAAGAAACACATTACATTTGCAGGAGCTTTAATCTGCTAAGATATTTCGCTTAAATCCTACTTGTCTTTCTTTTGTGACAATTGAGTTCATAACACTACACATTGTATATTTATAAGATATGCAACCTTCAGTTTTCTTTAGTTTACATGAAAAACGTTATGCTAATTTTTTTTTGAGTGGAGAATATGGTGGCAAATAGTAAGACTGCAAAGACTGCAATTACTGAGAAAAGTAAGGTGGGTTGATTTTGTGTTCAGAAGAAGCCAGGGCAGTTTAGTAAGACTTCCTCTCAAAAATATATCCAGACATAGTTATGTATTCCTGTAATCCCAGCTCTTAGGAGGCAGAGGCAGGAGGATGACCATGGATTGGAGGCCAGCCTGAGCTACACAACTAGAGAGAGACTATCTCTAAAGAAATCAATGAATCAGTTAAGCAATAAAATATAAAAAGTCAGCATTTCTTATTTCATGTAATATATTTTTAAAAGGACAATAATGCTTCTCTATTTCGACTAGACTTTCATTTGTTATAGCTTCTTCAGAAAATTATATCTTGTTATATGTTCCAGAGGAAAACAGACGTCTGTTGTGTCTCCCGCTGGTTGTTATATGAGGTGTCATATATTCTCTGAATATAAAACTCCTGAATTATCAGACAGTTTCTTAGCTGTGCATACCCAGAAGTACTGCTGTAAGTATTGCTGTTGCAAGGGCGTCTCTTTCATCTCCATGTTTTCTCAAAAGTGACTTTTATTCAACCTCTCCTCTTCTTTCACAAACACGCATTTCATCTCTACTTACATAACAGTCAGTTAGGTAAATATTTTACCTTCCCTAAGCCTGAAGTCATTTTTAATCAAGATCATGAAGACTCTAACAGCCATTTCCCCTTCTCTTAATTCTCAGCTCACGTTCCTCTCATCTTTTCTTCTTTGTAATGTGTTTTGTTTTTTGCTGTTTTTGATTTTAGAGTTTTTCAAAAAGTTCTACGTATTATACCACTGTGTAATTGTACATAATCTAGGAGTACAGCGTGATAATTTTATATGTCTGAAATGTGCAGTGATCACATATAGCAATCATCATTTCTACCTTCCCATATAGTAATCATTTTTGTGTGGAAAATTTCACAATTTCTATTTAATATTTTTTCAAATCTTTCATTTAATTATGTATTTGGGAGCCGGGCGTGGTGGTGCACGCCTGTAATCCCAGCACCTGGGAGGCTGAGGCAGGAGGATTGGTGCGAGTTCGAAACCAGCCTGGGCTACCAAAGTGAGCTCAAGGCCAGCCTCTACTGCATAGCGAGACCCTGTCTCAAAAAGACAAAAAAAATAGATTAATTATGTATTTGGTACAGCATCTCCCTACGCAGTGTGGACTTGCAGTGATCTCACTGTCTCTGCCTCCCCAGTGCTGGGATTATAAGCAGGCACCACTGTGCCTGATTTTGGTTTAGCATTGTGTGCCAAGGTTTCTGGAGCAAGCACAGCATGCAGTATCCGGGATTGAACCTGGGTCCTTGACATTTGCCAGGCAGGCTCCTAAACCACAGAGCTATATCCCCAGATAAAGCCGTCCTACTGTGCTAGCCCATAATATGAATATTATCTAAGATATTTTGGATCCCATATTCTACCCTCTTCCTAGTTCACTGTGCTCTTAGTGTTTCGCACCTCTGCTAGCCACAACTCTCTTTACTTTTGAGTTTAGTCTTACATCTTAATGATAACAGAAAGCTTTTGTGTCTCTTTTGTTTCACTATGTTTTTTGTTTGTTATATATTACATAAAACAGCCAACTTAGTGAAAGACTTATCCTTATGTGATAGCACACATTTGTAATTCCAGTACGCTGAGAGGCTGAAAGAGTAAGGCTACAAGTTCAAGTTCAATGTGGGTCATGTAACAAGACAATGTCTCAGAATAAAGGTACATGGGTGTCTTACATAGTTGGATGCTCCTGTGTTTGGCTTATATATATTTATGACTATAATTCACTACTGTCAGTGCAATTGGGCTATATTGGGTTATCTTGCTGAATTCGAGTACTTACAATCTTTAGACTACCTTCAAGTATGAAAAGATCCCTTAAAAACTCCAAATACTACTTCCTTAACTGCAGAGGAACACCCCTCTCTGACAAAACAAAATGCAAAAGGGAGCCACAAAGCTAGGAAATCAATCAAATATGTACAGGTGCATCTTGGCCCAGTGCCTAAAGTAAACAAGCTACCTCATGCCTGAGATGAACATCCTGTCTGGTTAAGTTTAGTTATTAGTTGCTAGGCAACCTAGTGTCTTGTGTGCCTAACTTCACAAAAGTGTAAATAAAAGACCATTTGGTTGTGGAAAAAAAATTTATAAACACACATACACACACACACACACACACACACACACACACAGAGAGAGAGAGAAACAAGAGTTTGGATAGATAGCTACTTTCTCTTAGTTCACTGGGAATGAAAGTTTGTACTAATATTGTTTAGACAAGATATTATGTGTGCATCTTGCCTTATGAAGACCTACTACGAAGCCAATAATATGCAGTATATTAATTATCGCAACTCTCCTACTAACTTGTTTTGAAACTGTTTTGTTGCTAATTTACTTTTTCTCATTAAAATGTATAAAAATATACATGAGTGTAAGAAAGTAGTTCAGCTAGAAAGGCCTGTGTTCAATCCACGGTACCGTAATAACTAAATAAAAGCACTAAAACAAGTGAGCAGGAAATACTTTTGCATTTAATTTAGACAAAGGAAACTCTATAATTCTTTTCATATTCCTAGTACAAACATAAACTGCTAGTACTAACAGTGTATCACCAAGTTCTATATTAAAAAAGGTAAACAGAACAGGATGGTTTGTTTTGATGACTGATTTGAAATGTTGGCATTTGCCTACCTGATATAATCACATTTGTTATTTTCTTATTGGTCTAATAAGTGTCATGGTTCCACTTTTTATTATTTCTTCTATGGATAATTTATCATAAAACATAGTTGCAACCTAATCAACACATAAAATTCAATATGAGAAACCATGTAGTGCTAAAGCACAATCTAAGCTGAAAGTCAGTGTTTTCCTAAGAAATTATTTTTTTCTCAGAAAATGCAATTTAGTTTTTCTTATAAGTCATTGAAGGTGTTAATGAATTTTAACTGTTATGCATCAATTTTTTTTCCAGTGATACATAAACAAACTTAAAACTTCAGATTTTCTGATCTTAATTTGTCTTCCACCTCTATAGATTTGAAAAATTCCACATCACTATTTTGATGATATCATGACATATAAAGTTATACTAATAATTAAAAAGCCATGTAAGGTCATATTATTTCTTTTTGGCAGTTTTAAAGAATAAAAAAGAAATCTAATCCCAAGAAACAATATATATTTACTTGCTGCTAAAAACGTTGATTTAATTGATCAATGTGTGAGACTAGCATGCCAATTTGGAATTTAGTGTTGTATTAAACCCATGAGAATAATAAAAATAAATATCTATGCACAATGTTATGTAGGAATCATGACACTTCATTTGATTATGTGACAAAATTCTCAAGTGTATGTTTTAGCATATTCTGAATTACCTCAGAGAAATGTACTAGAAAAAGAGAGCTGCAATTTCTTAATTTAAATATAATATTCCAAATAGAGTAGTTCAATAGCTAAAAGTCAAGTAATTCAAACTACAGGAGCTGATTATTTATAGCAGAGCTCAAAATCTTAGGATTAGAATATTAAAAGGAGATGAAGCAATGAACTGAAAAATATGTGATAATTTTATTTTTCCCTAGATTAACTCATCTTTTGCTAAAATTTAGAGGTGGGAGAAGTTAGGCCTTATTTAATTGCACACAATGTCATGAACTGCATTTTTTAGGACTCTTGTTCTTTTTCTTCAAATGTTAAGAGATTCTTAGCTTTTTTTTTTTCTATCACTTTTGTTGAATTTCATGCTCATAAAGTAATCTGGAGTTTAATATGACAGTAAAATTCTTTAAAGGTATTTACTGCTTTTTATCTAGCAGCTTTCAGCGTCAGTGTGAGGATTCTGAGTTCAAGTCAGAAAGAGAATAAAGATTCACATTTCGGGTGACACAGAGCCAAGCTGAAACTCAAAGGAGACAAAAGGGGTGTCACAGGTTGAAGAGCTCAGGCTTCAGTCTCACAGCTAGAGTGGAGCTAAATGTGCAGGTTTGCTGCAGGGACCCACCACCCACCACAAATCTAGAATTGGGTTCTTAGGATGAATCGTTGTGGATCTGGACTCCACTCGCCACATTGTCAACCAAAGAGAGTAGAACCATGCCCCTAACTGAACATTTTATTTCTTTGTCTTTGTTATTAATCTTGCCCTTTCCCTCTTGGTTCCTATTTTCCCCCTATATTCTTTTAGATTTCTTTCACTGAAGGTAAGTTTTCAGTACTTGGGACTTACTTTCTTTGAACAGTTTTTACGTTTTCTTTCTCTTTTTTTTTAGATTTTTGTTATACAGCCAAAAATCAAGTTCTCACATACAGTTAGAAGAGGTAAATTTGTGGTTTTACATAGCTTGACTTTTGTCAACATTCATGTTATTGTTATTGGTGATTGAACTGCTTTAGCTAAGGGGGCATAATTTTTCCAATGAGTTAGTCTTCCTGGTATGCCAAAATTGTGGTTACCTAAGAACTGCAAATGTACTATAGACCTGGGTCAAGGAACCAAGCAGGTAGCAATTTCCCCTCCTCCATATTTTGAAGAAATGGAATCTTGCAACCGGTTCAAAATTCAAAACACTGGACCAAAGAGATAGCTTAGGGCCATAAATGCCTGCCTGATAAGTGTGAGGTATGATCCCTGGTGCCAAGAAATAAAATAAAATAAAATAAAAAGAAGATTCAGAAGCAAGCTAGTCAAACCTGGGAGATATCTCTGATAAGTAGTGATTTCCTATCGGTTCTAAATGCTAGCAAAATCCAGTCATCATAAGCAATTGACAAGCATAAACCCCGTAATTAAAATAAAAATACATTGAAAACGAGAAAACACTTAAGCATTATGCAAACCCATATTTCTAGCTCACCAAAGACAAATAAGGGACAGAGAAGTTGAGCAAATAATAAGCCACCTGCATGCAGTCTCTGAAATGGTATAACAAAGGAACAACACAGATAAATACGTGTCCAGAAAAAAATTAATTCAGAAATAATTGTCAAGTGCTGGTGAGATAGCCAGAGGAATATACGCTTGTTTGTGCAAGCATAGGAATCAGAGTTCAAGCCCTGGCATGACATGCTGCACTAGCCTGACCCCAGGTGCGCACAGCTGGCAACTACAACCATGCATGGTGGTGCATGCCTACAAGCCCAGCACTTGGGACTAAGAACCAGAAGGATCACTACAAATCTAAGTTGCATAATAAGACCCTGCAGACCAGATACTAGATGCATTTTTAAAAAATGATGGAGAACGGCCATGAAACAGCTCAGTGGATTAAACACTGCTTAGGCAAGCACAGGAACCAGGATTTGACCTCTTGCACCACATGCCTCACTAATTATATCTCTAACCTCTGCAAGCTGGCCACAGAGACCAGGTGTGGTGGTGCACCCCTGTTATCACAGCTGGGGAAACTGAATATAAGAGAATCACTATGAGTCTGAGCTGTGCAGTGAGACCCTATACCAAATACATTAAAGTTTTAGAAATGGAGAAATAAGGTATGTCCATGGAAAGAAGACCGAAAGAAATTCATGCACACTAAACCAGCACCCTAAATCTTGCACGAGATACTATAGAAAGAGATCAAAGGCACTACCACTTTGCGAGCCCAACATAATGAATCTAGCAGGCAAGACAGGCAGTTAAACAGAGGAATAAAAGGAAAGCGCTCACAGGAAAGCAACACGACAGGGACAAGTTAACCTATATGCATGATGACTATCTGTGCTAAAAGTCTCAACTCAACAATCAAAAGAAACAGACCAGCAAGACCTAGTCAAGAAGCAGGATCAAAAAAAAAAAAAATCTGTATACAGGAAACAAATTTAATTAAAAAATAGAAATCCACAGACTGAAACTCAAAGGAAGGAAATCAATACTCTGTACAATAGGAATCTCAAAAACAAAACAAACAAAAAAAAGATGCCAACTGTATATTCAGGCTAGAGCAAGGCACAGGGGCACAGAGCTTCAGAGGTGGACCGTGGAAGCAAGTTGTTGGAACCTTGCAAGGCCATCCAGCAGATGTCCAGCCTTCATACTTTTCCCTGTTAACAGCAGCACAGATACCTTTGAGAATGTTTTCCTTTAACCGTTCCACTGTTCTTAGCAAATTCTGAGACCTTGCACTTTTGACTGTGTCCAAGTCTTTTTTTTTTTTTTTCTTTTTTTGCCATATACAAATAAATGGGCAGGCCGCGTTGGCGTGTCTGCCTTTCCAACAGTCCCAGATTTCTTTTTATTATATTTCTATAGGATTTTCTTAATCTCCTGTCCCTACCTCTCAGCACCTTGTTGCCTGTATGCATTCAGGGGAAGAAGGTCAGTATAACTTTTTTCAGGGAAGCAACCCAACGGGAAGAGATAGCAATTAATTATAAATATATATGCACCAAATGCCTATGAACCCAGCTATATAAAATAAATATTCACAGACAAGAAAAGTTAAGCCTTCATGGCAGCACACTAAAGGCACACAGATTTCATTGCTAGGAACAGACAACTAAGAAAGCGATGGAACACTGTGAAATGCTTACCCAAGGCATACAACTGCAAGAGCCTTGGAGAACAAAGTGTCTACGATTTTGAGACTGTTTTGCTCAACTGGTGACATCATCTACGTAAAGAAATACTGGAATGTCAACTAGTTACAGAATTGAAAATTGACAGCAAAAAGTAGAAGGAAATGGTGAGGATCCTCTAGAATCTGGAAATAGTTTTGGACAACAGATTTGAAATCCATGATGCATGGGGCCAAGGGCAGTAATAGGAGAGACTGGAACTAGATGCTAGAATTTATAATTAGAGGTCTTTTGTAGAAATCATTCTATTATTAATTATACCCAAAGAATGCAATGCAGGGGTTGATATGACTGTCATTTCTGTACCTGCATAGGAGTGTAGGGGAAGGCCAATTCTGTAGCCTGTAGAGACGCCTTTCTCCACTGTGGTTCTAAGACACGCAGTAGCAGCACAACCTGGCAGCCTGAAGGAAAGGCAAGTTCTCATTCTCCACCCTAGAGATCCTGATGCGGGGAGCCGGAGGGGAGGCCGACCATTGTTTGAACAAGTTTTGTGGTGATTTAGGTTTCCCATCGGATTTGAAACTTATGCTTAGATAAATCAGTGATGATCATCTAAGTAGAGTCCCTAGGTATTTTTTTCCAGCAAGGTAAAGGTGGAAAATAGTCTTGCAATAAAAATGGACCATAATGGCTGGGAATATAGCTCACTGGCATAACCATTTGCCTGGAATGTGAAGGGTCCTGAGTTCAGTCCCCAGTACAAAAAATGTACAGCTGGATATTATTTCTTTTAAAAGAGTCGACCATAACAGTTACCAGATATGGGCAGGTAGTGAAAGGGAAATGCTTCAGAACAAATTTGGTTCAGAAATCAAGTTTTGACAATCTAAAGAAAAGAAAAAGAATGAAAGACAAGGAAATAGGAAATCTAAAGGGTGTAAAAGAATTTTGAAGGACCCTGCTAGACAAATATTGCAGTTAAAACATGGAGCACTGGCTGGCGTACGTAATTTGAGAGTTTGCAGAGGAAAGTGGCTTCATTTATCGATTGGTGCTATGTTTTGTAAACTTATTATGAACTTAATGATTTTAGAAGTACCTTTCTAGAAAATAATCCTTATGCTTTTGTAATAGTGAAGAGCTATACCTGGTAAGATGGATGGAAACATACTTTGAATATAGATGTACAATAAATATAATTCATAACTATTCAATAAATCACTGCTAAAATTTCCAAATCCTTCCCCCTATCAATTCACAGCAGCCCAGGCATTTCAGAATTCCACATTTCTCACATCACAGCTCATTGCTGCCCCCCAGGCCCTTGTCCATGAGGTGTCGGGAGGCATTTCGTGGAATTGTTCTATTCAGTTCAAATATGGGATCTTTTGTATACTGCTAGATACTAATTTTACACTTATTTCTCTGTGACATTTATTGGCATGATGTGTTCTCTCCCCAACTTTACTTAAAATCCCTGTGAATCCTTGGACTCCAGAGCTATGGAGTAGTCGGGCAGGGCGAAGGCATGTAGAGAAAGAAGAGTGATTAGAGAAAGGGGTGTCCTGAAAAAACAACCCACCCCAATAAGAAGATACGAAAAATATAGGAGAAAAATGGGACACAACTTTTTTTTTTCTTTTTCTTAAGGTGGAGTAGCAAAGGTGGAAATATATGTATTTAAACAATCTCTTATATTATAATGGAAAATAAGCGCTTTATTTTCAATGATTTCTAGCTAGAGGAACTATTTTTTTTTCCAGCACTGAACTTTAAATGCCCACTGTGAACTTTTTAAGAAATGAATTATTTCTGAAAATTTCATGTCAGGGCTGGAGAGATAGCTCCACAGCATAAGTGCCTGCCTCACAAGCACGTGGTCCTGACTTGGATCCGCAGGAAGGAAAGAAGGAAAGAAGGAAGGAAAGAAAGAAAGAAAGAAAGAAAGAAAGAAAGAAAGAAAGAAAGAAAGAAAGAAAGAAAGAAAGAGAGAGAGAAAGAAATTGCAATTTCATTACAATTTATAAACGAACTCATCCTCACTGACTCCCAGTCCTGTGACATGAAAAGCTTATTTCTTTGAATGTAAACAAAATTATCAGTCCTTTGCACAATGTAGCATTGAAAACTCAAATATTATCATGACAGAAAGAGAAATATTATAGAAATGAACAAAGACTTAAGAAATTTCAGCAAGTAATTGTACACTGAATTATTGGGGAGACAATAAGCAATAGATACATTTCTAAATTCCGATCACCTAACAAAACTGAGATAAAAACAACCTGAAAATATAAGTGACCAGAAACATGTTATGAGATTTAAGGATAATTAAAAGTCTCCAACCTAAAAAAGCTCCAGACCTCAATTCCTTTACTGATGAAACTTGCAATAAAACTTAAAGAACACTTATGTCCAATTTTTAATCCTTTTTAAAAATATTGAGTTAAAGAAATACTGTAGACTATTTTCATGAGGCCAGGATTATTCTGAACAAAAGGCAAAAATTTAAAAAATAGACTCAAGTTAAGGGCTGGGGACATAGCACAGTGGAATAAGTGCTTGCCTGCTAAGTTCAGGATACCACGTTTGATATCCAGTCTCACGGAAAAAAAAGAAATTGACTCAAGTTGATGAACAATAGGAGTAACAATTCCTCAAAAATATTATCAGACTGAAGCCAATTGCTCCTTTAAAAGATCAAACACCATAATATAATGGGATTCAACTAAAGAATACAAAGACTGTTTATCCCAAGCAAAACCATCAGCAGGATAGAACACATCATCATCAGAAAGCAAGCAAAATATATGATTGTCTCAATAGACACAGAAAAAGTAAGACAATTCAATGTCACTTCATTCTAAAAACTCTTTACAAATTAAATGCAAAATAAATCCACCTCAAAATGCAAGACAATATTTGAAAATTCCATAAACTAACAGCATCCTGCGTAGAACAAAGCCATTCACTTTTCCTGCAAAATTAGCAGCAAGACTAAATGTTTCCTTTCATCACTTCTTATTTCCTAGAATACTGGAAATGTTGCCATTGGTATTTAGACAAAGGAAAGAAGAAGGGAGACATCAGGTCAGATGTAAACAAGCTAAATCATTTCTGTGTGGAATGGGCAAATTCAGAAAGTGTAAAAAAAAAAAAGAGAGAAGCATATCAACTAATAGGTCATTCAACAGTAATGACCTAATGAAGAAGAAACTAAGAGATCAACCCCATTCACTGTAGCTACAAAAAATTGCTGATAAATTTAAGCAAGAGATTTGAGGATCGCTACAATAAATCTATAAAACACTACCAAAAGAAATGACAAAAGAAAACATGTCCCAACATGGTGGATCACACGACTTGAATGACCCTAAAATTCATAAGGAATCACAAAAGACCATGAAAATTAAAATAGTCTAGAATTAAAACTAAAAGTTAAAAAATCCCCAGAGGCAGAAGATAATTCAATACCTAATTAAACAAATATTGCTACAAAACTAGGATAACCTGTTTATTAAACTATGGTAATGTAAACTTTATGGTGCTACCATACAACAGAACAGAACAGCAGATTTAGAAATTAATCCATATTCATAAAGTCACATTTTTCTTAGTGCTTATTTATAATACATGAAATGAAGCTTCTTGTGAAGCATTGTTCTGTCCACATAAGACACAGTGCTCATTTTCAGTCTCTTTTCCATATCTGTCTCCTTTCTATTCCACTTTCTGTCTCGATCTCTAATAATTTATCTATCCGTTTCTTATCATCTCTAAATTATTATGTTCATCATTTATTTATGTATTAGTTTTTCCTATCTAAGAAAGCATGCAATATTTAACTTTCTGAGTCTAAATCAGCTCATGTTTGACAAAAGGACCAAGATCATGCCGGGGAATGATATTAAATGTTAAATGGCATTAACAAAGTTGTGAATACAGGGCCAGGGAGATAGTTCAGTAGAATAATCTAGCAAGTGCAGGGTCCTAAATTCAATCCCTAGTACTGCTAAATAAATAAATAAATAAACAAAGATGCAAATACATATCTAGGAGAGTGAAATCAAATGTGTTTCTCTCACCATAAAAAAATTAAATCAAATTAGTCCAACTATCCAAATTCAAACTTAGACTATTAAATTGTCAAGAAAATGTGGTGGTAGGATGGTTTTAAGACAGAAATAGACACAAAGATTTTATAGATAGGCTTTAAAAAGTATAGTTAGTAAAAATAAAAATACACAAAAAGAGGCTAGATCAAGGAGAAACCTTTCTGCACAGTGAAGGAAAGAGAACAGAATTAAATGATGAGCTACAGAATGAGAAAAAATGTTTTGTAAACTATTCACCAAACAATGGATTAACATCAGGAATATTTAAGAAACTAAAAAAAAAAAGAAAAAAAAACAGAAGAAAATTCTACAATAAGTGAGATAAATATCTGAATAAATACTTTTTTATGTAATTGGTTGTTTCAGAGTCTCACTGTGCATGTCAGACTCATGGTGCTCTTCCTACTGTCAGCCTCCCCAGTGCTGAGATTACAGAAGTGCACCACTGTGCCCTGGGGGTGGGACCTGTGTGGTATGTGGTGCCTAAGATTGAGCCAGTGTTCCTGCCAGTGCCTAAACTTGCCTAAGCAGGTGCTTTAATCCACTGAGCTATCTTGCTGGCCCTGAATAAATACTTAAAAATGGCAAACAATGGGGCCAGCGAGATGGTTCAATGGTCTAAAGCACCTGCTTAGGCAAGCTTAGGCAACCACAGTGTTGCCTATATATATTACATATAATTATATATATATATATATATATATATATATATATATATATATATATACCATAGCATGCCCCATAAAGATGTACAAATGTTATAACTCAATGAAAAATTGTAACCGTGATTGACTCATAATCACAACTCAGAGGAAGGAGTATTAGGAAAGAAAGAAGTTCAAGATCAAGCGATTTGCCCCCAGTTTCAAGAATGTTGAAAAAGGCAGTGTTCTAGAACCATTAGAATGATTTTCCTTCTTTAAAATTAAAAGTGGAGAACAATAGTAGGTCACAGTGTTCTGTGGTTTCAGAATGAAAAGAAATGTGTTTTTTCCCCCTTACATAACATGCTATTTGATGAATTGCATTTCAGAGAATTGGGGCGCTGGTGGACAGACATCCATTTATTCACCTACAACAAAGGGCTGGCTACTATGCTATTTCCTAAGTAAGGTCAATGGCTTGCAGAGCATTCATCTCTCTTTTGCACACCTGTTTTAAAATATATCTGTGCAGTTTAATCATTTATTAAAGAAATTCATGCAATACTGTATGAGAGGAAAACAAACAGATTGCTGACTTCAGGTGGTGCATGTAAACCAAAGGTAACCCAAGATTTATCAATGGTTCTTTTCTAACTTAATCTTTCAAGGTATTTTCTAATGAAGGTTAACTTCAGGTTCCTAGTAAGTTTAGGAAGCAAAAAAAAAAAAAAAATTATGCTATAACACTGAACCTATTATAGAAAAGTGGACTGCAATTCATTCAGATGATTCTTCTAATTTGTTGCTACATGAAGTTAATCAAATATCCAATAGCTCTGATGCACAGTTAAAATGAGAAAAGATTTATAAAAAAAGGAAGAGAAGGAATTTTACACCCATAATCTATATTAAAGGTTTTAACACATTGTTTTTATCAAATAATTAACTATTACAATGTGTGCAGAAAATCCCCATCATGACCAGTGCAAATGGAAGGACACCATGTAGTACTGCATCCTCAGCCTGTTTACTCTCTGCCCTTTCCTATGGCTCCTCACCAACTGCAAGCCTATGTGTGTCTCCCCTTGATGCTGGGATGTGTGGACTCCATCCAGGTGATCCACCGGGTCATGGACGAACCCAAAGACTTGGAGGAGAGAAGATCATACATTATGACCAGTAGGCTTCATCACAGGGAATCAAGGATGATATGCTATCTTCAAATCAATGAACGTAATGCATCTCATCAACAAAGGCAAAGATAGAATTCACATAAGCAACTTCATAAACACTGAAACAACCTCTGGTACAACCCACCATCCACTCATGATACAGCCCTATATCATTTGCAAATAATTATTTGACTTCATGTATTTGATTCTCTTGCTTAATTGCTATGGATAATGTTTTGAATTTTTAAGTTCTATATTGAGCATAAGTTTTTGTAGTGAACATCCATGTTTTGCTCTTAATTTTTGAGGAAAAGCTGTTAGTTTGTTGGCACTTAATATGATATATGCAGTGTGCAAAGCTTTTATCAGATTGTGTTAAGTTTCACCTGAAGGTATTGGACGAATGGGCAAAGAATATCTGATATTTATAAAGAATGCATTACAACTACGACATAAAGAACTATAAAGGAGTCATTTGTAGATAAGTGGAAGCACATTGAAAACAGAATATTAACTGAAATAAGGAGACAAAAGAGTTTAAACTTCTCAGGCAGGCCAGATAGCTCAGTAGATTAAAGCAACTGCTCAGGCAGAGCGGGTTGTACCTGCAGCATATCACCGTCTCTCCCCGGGGTGAACTGAGAGACGATTCAGACTGGGCATGGTGGTGTATGTCTGTAATCCCAGTGCTTCAGAGGCTGAAAACAGGAGAGTCACTACAAGTCTGATCTATGTAATGAGACCCTGAACACCCTGCAGACCCTGTACAAAATGCATTTTTTAAAAAAAGAGCTTAAATATCTCATGTGTCAGAAACCCCAAAATATAAATATAGTACAGGTAAAGGATAGAGGATAGTCAGTAGGGAGATATTTTACAAGTGTAAGGAGGATTGTGAAATGGAGAGGATATGGGGGGAAGTGAGGGAATAGCTCTACTAATTTTGTACAAGGAATGTGATCATTATGGAATGCAAACATGTACTATTAATAAAACTAAAATGTAAAGGAGCAGAAAAAATAGATTTTATGGGATTTTAACCTCATAATAACTGCAGAAGAGTAACAATCCTAGAAGCCGAGCACATAGCTCTTAGTTTGGTTTATTCTATTAAAGTACACTATCCATTACACTATCCTAACATGATCATGTAATATTTTTACCTATTTTATTTTATTTTTATTTATTTATTTATTTATTTATTTATTTATTTATTTATTTATTTATTTTTTGGCTTTTTGAGACAGGGTCTCACTGTGCAGTTCAGGCTGGCTTTGAGCTCACTTTTGTAGCCCAGGCTGGTCTCGAACTCGCAGCGATCCTCCTGCCTCAGCCTCCCAAGTGCTGGGATTACAGGCGTGAGCCACCACGCCCGGCAACCTATTTTAATACTAAGCATTTGTGCTCTCCATTGAGTTACATCCCCAAGTCTAAGAAAGTAATTCATTTGAGGTCATTTTACAAGTGAAAAATGACTCACTATCTTGAAAATAACACAGTGACCCTACATGTGACTTATTCTTCATTTAAGTATGAGATTGTATCCTCTCAGGGTTCTATGGTGCAAAGCTGAACTGTGATAGTATCAAATCAGGAAAGAAACTGTGAGTTTTATTAAAATTAATGTGTCACTACTCAGTTAAGTCTGTTGACTGCTTTTAAAGCTGTGTCTTTTTTTTTTTTTTTTCCTTAAAATAGCAATTTTCAGTGAGGGTTGAGATATTAAATTTGAAATCTAATTAATTACACCAAATTTAGGACATATTAGCTGATAGAATTTATAGCTATGGCTGCTTAATAAAATGAAGCACCAAGAGAAAACTTAGACTACATGGGCAATCTGCACCTGTTGAGTCATGAGTCTGATGAAACAGAGAAACAGAGTACACTTTCTGCGAGACACAACCGTGGCCAAACCATGGACAGGGTGGACAAGAGGACAGGAAGAGGCACATGGCTGTGGGGTGCCTGAGACTTTTGTGAAATAAGTGACTTACAACCATGATGGAAAGCCTGCACATGCCACCTTCTAGAGAGATCGCAGTGCCATAACCCAGTGGCCTAGCTGTGAAATTCTTCCTTAAAAGAGATTGTTAACCACATCTGTCTTCCCCTTTGATATCTTTGAATTGTTAAGTAAAAGAGATACTTATAATTTGGTAAGAAGTGGAAGAGTAGCAGGTTATCATTTCCAGAATCAGGGTGTCTTGGGATTAGAAAACATGAGAAATCCTAGAAATGCGTACGTCCTTCTATGTTACGTCATCTGCCACCACTAACTGAGGGCCATAAACTACTAAATTCACATATAGGTCTCTTTTTCCCACAACCTACAAATATATTAAAGTTCCAGTATGCAGCTGTATTCCAGGAAGGGTACTAAAAGAGGATAAAGAAGAAATCCAGTTAATAAGCCTTGGGTAATGTACTCAATTGTCCATAAGAGTTTATTTATGTCATTTAGGTAGAAAGTAGAACTTGCAATAAGCTAAATATTTAAGATGAATGGAGATTAGTTCAAATGAAAGGGAATGAGATGTGTTCAGTTGGGAAATATACTTTTCTTATTACTTGGTGGGATAAAAATTAATAAGGATGGTAATTCAAAAGAAGCCCACGCAGTGTATGCGCTTGTGCTGAAGGGCTCTGGAGATGCCACAGGCAGAGCGTGGTTCACAAGACTGAGGTAGTTTAATTTAGGGAAGGATAAAAAGGATAAAATTGACAACCCCATTCCTTGGGGCTACGTTTGTTAATGTGTATTATAAGCAAGAGGTTCATCATTCTCATTTTACATATGAAAAAATTAAATATCAACATGATTATGCAGTGCTATTAGGGTCACCTTTTAAAGGGGCTCTCAAAGGTCTCAGACCATAGTGAAATATTTGTATAGCGTAAAGCTCAAGAATCTCTCTGGAATCAAGTTGTTTTGGGAAGGACATAAACTATCTGCACCAACTGAAAAAATCCTAGTATCTAGATATCACATCTAAAATTGGTTAGTAAGGTTCATTCCTTCAGAATGAAGTGAAGATATTTACTAGACAATCATTTTGTGTCAGTTTGTCATAAATTTTCATGTGAAAATGTGTTTTATAAAAGTATAAAAATGATAGCAAAGTAGAGAGAAAATGATACTATTGATTAATTTTCAATTATACTATATAGCTCAACTAGCTCTAGGCTAAATCCATCCACAGACATCAGAATGTTTGCTAACACCTTGGTAGAATGTTGTATGAATACATGAAAGAACAAGGTTTGCCTCACAAGCTTCCCAGATAAACTTGCTGGCAAAAAAAAAAAAGAAAATTAAAAAATGGACATAGGAAAAATAATAGATAATGATAACTACAGTTCAGCATCTTTTATCATAGAGGAAATACAGGGAGGAGGAAAAACACTCTAGAGCAGCAAAACACTGTAAAATTTAAATGCAGGCATTACATTTTAACTTAAAAATTATATTAGCAATCAAAACATGTTTTATCTAAGTCCTTCAACTTATCTAATCAAATTTAGGCAATTACAAGGAATAAAAATCTCCTTAATGCAGTAATATTCTTTTTTGTGTGTGTGAAGAGAGATAGGCTAAGAGTCTTAAGATCAGCTTCTTATAGTTTCTGTGCTATTCTATTGTGATTTTTAAAAATTTTTGCAGTGTCTGACTACACAGCTTAGACTCGTAGTGATCCTTCTGTTTTCAGCATCCCCAGTGCTGGGATTACAGGCATGAACCACTACATCTGTTTTTTTTTTTTTTTTCTTGACTTTTACAACAAATCATTATGTTCTATGTATAATTCAATATGAGCTCATATACCCAGGAATCAAACATTTTCTGTTTGTATTTTATTTTCTTCTCAGAATGTTGTTGACTACTCTTTTACTCTGAACTGAGGGTTAGGCACAGAGGACATATTGTTCACAAGTAAAAGTAAAATTCTAAGCTTGTTTAATGCTACAAAGAGAAAAATTATTAATCTCATAAAAGGTATCTACATACCTTAATAAAATCATAGCTAATCCTATAATTATATTTTCAGTAAAAGCAAGAGTAAGCATCGATTTTATAGATAAAAAGGCCAGTATCCTGATTAATTGGCATATTTTTTAAAGAAATTGAGACTGCTGAGCTCTATCAATTTTATTCTAGATTTAAAAAGCAGACCTCTATGAACTGGGGCATTTTAAATGTTCACCTTTAACTGTTAGTACCTACATATTAGCAGTACTTGCAGATTAAATGAACCAAAATGAATGCCTGGTGGGCAGAAAACAGACATCTCTATTGAAGCTTCATCCAGCGAGGTGTTGGGAGAATTCTGTGGAGCAGAGTAAATCACTTTCTCTCCAGGAATTTGAGCCATGTATAAAACATCCTATTGTTCTTCAACTGACAGTCAAAAAGTCAAGTCAAAATGCTAGGTGAACCTCGAAAAGTATTCAACCCCTGAGGACAGAAATACTGTTATGGACCTAATAATCCCCCCCAACTTCCTACGCAATCATACACAATTTAATGAAACGCTCTGACCCTCAGCATCAGCATAGTTGCTATTTTAATAAAATGTAAATATCCTCTTTGAAATATTTTATAGGAAGTTCTCAGTTTTTTAGCTCATGCATTTTGTGTATTCACATGATGTAGTTTTATAGATCAAGCACCCTGGAACTTTATTACTCCAGATTTGTTGGTAGAAATGTTCTCCTCACCGGCGCATATTTGCTTGCACATAGTGAATGATCTGCCTGACACTTGTCTTCTCCGCCTACTTAAATTTAGGCCCCATCAGAGCAGGGAAGTTCTAGATTATTTCTTATGTCCTTTCCTTTGTGTAAATTTAGCTACAAAATATTATTGTGTAAAGTACATCATTCGGAATTCCCCAATTATGTTGCAGTGATTAAAATTTCTGAACTTCTCTTCCAGACTACACAGAAAAATGTTAAAGTTCTGCAGATATTACAGGTTCCTGATGGGTCAGCAGGGAAACACACCAGTGGCAATAATATAGATTGAATTGTGTTGCCCTAAATTCTTATAATGACATACAAATCCTTGATGTCTTAAAGTGCAACTAAATTTTGGGGTACAACCTTTAAAGAAGTAATTGGTGTAAATAAGAACACACGTATGACCTCTCTTTCAACACACTTCTTTTCCTTCAAAGAAGTCTGATGCAGGGAGATATCAAAGGAAAACCGCACAAAGTCACAGGAAGCAGCTAAGATCTACAAGCCAAAAAGTAGTGAAAAACAAAGTAAAACAAAACAAAAAACCTCCACCAACACATAGCTTGGAAAATAATGAATACATTTCTGGTGGTAGTTGGTAAAATTTTCTGCTCAAGATTATTGTAGTGATAATACAATAATCTCTGACATTCATCTGAGGCAAGTAAGTCAATAGCCAGAGTCAGTTTCAAAAAGTCATCCATAGCTTTTCTCAAAAGGAAAAGCAAACTCTTTTCTCAAGGCTCTACATTAATAAGCTCACATGAGTCAGTGTTTAAACTGAGGTAAATAAAGGAGAATCTGCCTCAAGGTTCCTTTCTTTATTATGAATCATATAATTTGGGGAACTGGTTTAAAATACTTGTTCAAGTATTATTTTTGTTTGATTTGTAATTTTTCTACTGCCTGGAAAATTTCTTGTAGATTCTTCACAATAAAAGAAAAACAACATTAAAACCAAATTAGTTGTAAAAAGTATCTCTTTTTCTCTGGTATATTATTGTATAGTTTGAGCTCTTCTAATATAAATTTTTTATTGCCAAAATGATGCTACAAAAAATTATGAACCTTCCCTCATGTGAAAGATCAGTTAAAATGCAGGTGTCTTAAAAGCATTATATGCAATTACCTGTTAAGAGCATATGAGATAATTTTTTGCAGGGTAAGACAAATAATACCTAAGATCTTGTATTCTGCATAGTCCAAAATCAAAACCCCGAAGCTTTAAGCATTTAGGAGATGTTATAAATGCAAAACGAATTTAAATTTGCATGATTATTCAGTGTTGTGTTTATCTAAAAGGTTTGGTAGTGCTTGAAATACACTGCCATGCTTTGCAAATGTCTGTATTTGGTTTTCCCAGAAATAATCATTTTAAACTTCCATTACTTGATGAAGCACATACAACAAACATTGCATGTATTTTTTATTTATGTATTTTGTTCAGAGTCTACTGGGTCTTACTACACAGATCAGACTTGTAGTGATCTTCCTGATTTCAGCCTCCCAAGAGCTGCGATTACAGGTGCATACCACCAGGTCCAGTTTCAATCGCCGTCTCAGCATGCCCCAGGGGCAGTGCCACACAGCACACCAGGGATCAAACCTCACTCCCTGCATCTTCCTAAGTAGATACTTTAATCCACTGACCTGTCTGGCCCATTGCATGCTATTTCTTACCATGGCATCACAAACACTTAACCAAGTGTGTCTGACATTTTCCTAGCTCTCAGTGAATTAAAGACAAAAAGACAGCAGAGAGATATTACTGATTGCGAAGCCTCAGGATATTGTTTAATACAGGGAAGAGCTAATACAGTGATATGCCAATTTATACTAATGCAAGTATATGCAAAGCAATTTATCAATATTTATCTATAATAAAGGTCTGTAGTCTCTTACCACAGACCTTTAACTACACTGTACAGAACAATCATAAATTATGCCAACTAAAATAAATGCCCAAATTACTATTTTAATAGTATAATTTTAAAAACAAACTAAAAATAATATAAATATCATACTGGAGGGAATGCTTGTACTAGAACATACAAACTTGAAACAAGCTAAGTAAGAAATTTCATGCAGTTTAGTAAAAGAACTGAAATGAAATTACATGTTTTAATTTATTTTCTGACTTTTATGTGAAAGTATGCATGACATAATAATGTAAAATAACAAAATATCTTAGTAAATAGCAATAGAAAGTAAATATGCCCAAAGATTATCAATTGTCATTATCACTGTAGATAATGACAATATAGTTTTTTGAATATTGTGTACTATCTTATAATTAAAAAAAAATAAATGTATATTTTTTTGACTCAGGGAGGTTTTCCATGGCATATAAAATTTAAGATGAAAACTTAAACTTAGCGTCCTAGAAATTGGTATGCATTTTATAATTGATGAAGCATTTTAATTATTCCTATATTTATTTGGACTAAGATATTTATTATGGTGTATTTTATATATATAATATTTAAGCTTAATATGTTAGATGATAGATAGATAGATAGATAGATAGATAGATAGATAGATTTATGATAGAGGATAGAAATAGGTAGATAGAGTTAAATACATGTAGATATATGCATCTGAGAAACTAGTCTTAGGTGCCTGCTGGTGGTTGTGTGCCACACCTTTTTCTGTCTTCCCCAAATACCGCTGTTATTTTAACAACCATGATAAAGGCTCCAAGAAATATTTACCTATTTGCCATTCTTTGAGCATACTCTGTAATCTCTTTTCTAGTGCTTTTCCTGATGCTGTTTACTGTGAGATATTAGTCAATATCCCATTATGAAACAGGTGGCACACTCCAAGGAAAGATTTGAGGACATTGTAATGCTTTGAATGTTTCTAATATATGTCAAAGTGGATAATGAAATATGGAATGGAAATATAAAACATCAATAAGGTGTGAATTATTGTTTTAAGGATGAAGGAGTTGGAGAAAGATTTAACTAGACTGACAAATAACAATAGAAAAATTCCAAATTGCGAAAATAAAGATGAGAAAATAAACTAGGTGAGGTGACACATACTTGTTTGCAATCCTAGCACTGTGGATGTATACAGGAGTAACATAAGTCCCAGCCAAGCCTAGAGACCTCAGAGAGGCCTTGGCTCAAAATACAAAATACAAAATACAAAAGAGGGTGTCTTGGGATGTAGCTCAGTGTAACGGACTATCTCTGTTCAGTCTTGTCTTTCATTACACACACACACATACACACACACACACACACACACACACAGGACACTGAAATATCTCCAAGTTTAGAGGAATTAAAAGAGCATACTATGAGATACTGAAAGAGGGCCAGCCTGACATCTCAGGGTACTAAAACACCTACTTCAGTAGAAGGCAGCAGCCAGAGTTGGATCCCTAGGGTGCAGGGCCGGCCCCAACCCCAGGGCACAAGGTGATGGCTACTGAGACTGGGCATGGTGGTGCACGCCTGTGATCCCAGCACCTCGGGAGGCTGAAAACAGGGGGATTGCCCTGAGTCCGATCTACATAGCGAGACCCTGTAGACCCTGTAGCGCCTGTCCTGAATTAAAAAAGAAAAAAAAAAAAAAAGAAAAAGCAAAGAAACACTTAAAGAATAGCGTAAAAAATCAGATATGTTGCAGTAAATAAACTCACACTAGATGATACACACAACTGGCACTAACTCATGATAAAATATAAATAGTTATAACTCTATAAATATTAATGATTAGAGATAAAATCTGGGAAAAATCTAAAGGAAATTTCAATATGAGATAGCTCCTTGGGTGGATTTTACCATATGTCTCCCAGAAAATTTCTATAAATCTTTCACTAACTTTTCCAAAAAAACAGAAAAGATTATCTTATGCAAGTCTTTCTTCAAGCCACATTTCACCCTATGACGTGGACCAGGAAATACATCACTGCTACAGAAAACTGTAGTTTACTATTGTCTGTGGATGCACATTCAGAAATGTTTCACAAATATTCTAAAAGTGAATCCAGAAACATACATGAATTATTCTGGATGCTGACCAATGATATTTATTTGGCAAAGTAAACCAGAGTCAACATGAAATCGACACAAAAGTACAAAAGTACATAGTAATATTGATGAAAATTAAAATAACTGGGTCAATTAAAGTATTTATGTTAATAATACTCCTTATGCTGGTAATAGAAGAGAACTTTCCTAGCCCAATGAAGAGCATATTCAATAGTGAAAGAGCTGCTTTCATGGTAGCATCAGAAATAGGATAGAATGCATTCGCTCCACAGTTGTATCCAAAGAATATAGATTCTAGTCAAAGTAAACAAACATAAAAAATAAACAGTATATGGATTTGGAAGCAGAGGAAAAACTATCTCCGTAATGGCATGATATGCACATGGGAAAAAAAATGTGCCAGGGAGATAGCTCAGTAGAATAAGTGCCTGACTGGCAAAATCAGGTTCCTCACTTCAGTCTCTGGTAATGAAAAAGAGAAAAAAAAAGAAAAGAAAAGAAAGAAGGAAGGAAGGAAGGAAGGAAGGAAGGAAGGACGGAAGAAAATATATAGCTATTAGATCAGTAAAGCAAGCTCAACAAGATGGTAAGATGTGAGGTTAAAATATAAAATATTTTATTCATTATACCAGCAATGAACAACCTAAATATGAAGTTTGAAGAAAAATCCTATGTATAATAACCTGAAACTAATAAAAAATATATATGCATATATATAATTCTATTAATTGAAAAAGTTAGACATTGACAACAATAGAACATGTTTGAAATAAAACAACCAAATATATTGAAATGTTTTATATTCATGGATGTGAAACCTTAATTTTAAAATGCAACCTATCACGGATAGATAGATGATAGATAGATAGATAGATAGATAGATAGATAGATAGATATGTGTGTGTTCTGTGTGTGTAGTTTCATTTCATAAAAAATATGTGGCTTTATTGTCAAAATACTTAAGCTTATTAAAAATGCATGAATTTGCATGGAATCTGGAATTCAAATAGTCTTGAAATGCACAGAATTGGACTGTTCGTCACAGTTTCCAATTTTAAAAGTTGATACAAAGCTGTAGTAGTCAAAATACGTTTTACTGACACTAGAATGGACACATAGCTCAAGGAAATAAAACGGAAAGTGCTAACATAAGCCTATCAGTTTTTGCTCAGTTGATACCGAAAGGATGCCCACAAAATGTAATGGGAAGCGATAGTGTCATCAACAAATTTTGTCACAAAATATCTAGGTGTACAAGAATTATGTTTTACCCCTAACTCAGAACAAGTAAAAAATTGATCCAAAGTAGATCAAAGAGCTAACTCGAAGAGCTAACCTTACAATACGTTTTAGGAAAACATATCAAGTATAAACCTAGTGAGAGATTAGGGACTCGTTTTGAGAATGTTCCCAAAGTGGTTCTACTGTACATCTGCTATACAGGAATGACAGTTACAACATGTCTCCTGGAAAACAAGGACATGTTTATGTATGTTATTCTTCAGATGGAGTCCAGAGGAGTTTCTCAAATGCAATTTAAACTAAAACACTCAGCATAATTTCATATACATGTACATTAGTATAATCAGTACCTTTTTATGTGAGTTAATATAGGGTCTCACTGTGTAGCTTGGACTTGTAGTGATCGTCCTGTTTCAGCCTCACCGGTGCTAGGATTACAGGCATGCCTTACTGCACCCTGTCTTGGTGGCTGCCTAAACACGCCAACAGGCTGAAACATCACGGCATTTGGTGCTGAGTATCGAACACTAGTCCTTGTGCTTGCCAAGCAGGCACTTAGAAACAGAGCTGTCTCACCATCCCTGGGTTATTCTTTAAACACCAGGGCTAAATTGTATCAAATGCTTTCATCATAGTTTTTTCCTTAATATTCCTATCACTAAATGAGGGGCCTATTTTAAAAGTTCCAACAATCCTATCAGTTGCTGCAAGTTTTAGTACGTTGTATTAAATAAGATTCCTTTCAGCTCTGAGACTCAGTATCTGCACACCTTACTGATGCCTTTAACTTCCGTACTGCAAGGCAAGGCCTTTGAAGGGAACCCGTCATTAACAGTGTGAGAACTAATTGCAAGTTGCATGCTCCATTAATTTTCCCCATAAACAAACATCCAGGAAGTCAAACATATGCTAATGAAGAAATGATTTCATCCACGAGCCTGCAAAGCCAGATGGAAAGTGCTTCGGTCTCAGAATTCTGATAGATGAAGAATGACAAGCCACTCTTTTAAGGTCTCGACAAGCTCCACTACTTCCACTGTCATGTTTACACCTGCAGGTGCCATTTACTACACCAGGCGTGTTTCGATTTTTTTCACACTACATTGTATTTTTGAATTGAGCATTGATATCAGATAAGTGACAGGCCTAAGTGGTAGCAGTAATTTCAATCAAATATGTGATTTTTGACACTGGTACTCTTAGGCTAATATTTGTGTGATGATTTAATGTAGTTTTTCCTCTTGGATCCATATTGTGGATGTTAGATCTGCAGAGACAGATGGTTCACTCTTCTATTCAATTTGCTAAACACACTTTCATTAATCTCTTCAGAGGATTCTCCAAGGATAAAGTATCACACAAAATCTGATTGAAATAAAAAGGTTTTTGACAAGCCCTGGCCTGCACATTTTTTGGTTGTATTAGAGAAAATGAAATGATAAATCTAGCCGGGCGTGGTGGCGCACGCCTGTAATCCTAGCACTCGGGAGGCTGAGGCAGGAGGATTGGTGCAAGTTCGAGACCAGCCTGGGCTACAAAAGTGAGCTCAGGACCAGCCTCAACTGCATAGTGAGACCCTGTCTCAAAAAGACAAAAAAAAAAATGATAAATCTGTCAGTTGATTAAAAAGTAGAACTGTAATTAGGCATTCCACTATTCTTCAATTTATCACTGGAAACCAAAAGATGGTAATATGAGATTCAATTTTATATACTTCTGTATTGCCAAATATGTTTCAAACAGCTACTGACAGCTTCAATTGATAATTTTTTCTACCAAGTTTGGTCAGTTTAGGTAAAATTTTTGCACTGGCTGTTGGCACAGTAGTGATTGCAGTATTGCAGATTTGAGATAAAGCGTAAGAGATAAATTAGGCAACTTTCAGGTCTCCTTCAACCCTATTCCCACAAATGAAAATGTGGAATTATGCAAACTGCAATGCTTAAACTCTGTTTTATATTACTTAAATGTTAGTACCTGTATCCTACTGACCAAACTTGTGTTATTTTATTTCATATCCCCTCCTTACAGTGGTGTCCATGTGAGCAACTTGATGATTATCTGTGAGATACAGTGAAAAGTGTCACTTCTAGGCTAGAAAATAGAGGCTCTATATGGAAAGTTGCTTGCCTTAAGCTTCTTAGGTTTGAGACGGAATTTGTTACTTCAGGATAACTTTACATATGTGAATCTATGATGATCTGTATTGAATGCGGAATCCAAAACCAGAGTATGACTCCAAGTCCAAATTATCTTACTAATTTGCAAACCTGTTTTTAGGTAAATTAGATTGTCAACTCCTTCATAAAGTTGGTGTTCAACAAATACCCACATTGTCTCATAATCTATTTTACTGTTTGGAATCATAACTAACTCTTGTTATTACCCATAGAAGAGTATTTTTTAAACTTCATTTATTTATACTATATCCGTCTCAGTCTGCCCTGGGGGTGGGACTGCTGCAGCATGGGGTGCCAGGGATCAAACTGCAGTCCCTGCAGTTGCCTAAGCTTGCCTAAGCAGGGCATTAGAACATTGAGCTATCTCGCTAGGCCTAAAACAGTAATTATATGCATTCTTTATAGAAAAAGGCGAAAGATTTATACGATCTGAAGAGAAACCAGAGCATATGCATTCTTTATAGTCAAAGGCAATTAAGACCTATATCTCCTCCTTTAGTACTCTTTTTCCAAGTCATGGAGATGTAAGGGTCAAATAGCAAAAAAAAAAAAAAGCATCCTGACTTGAACAATGTTGGACTCTGAGTGACTAAGTAAGACCATCATCTATCTCAGTTTAAACCATTGAGGTGTTGTGTTCTATTCCTCAATCTCAGCATAGTTTGGTCTATTGTAATTAATTAAGTAATTTTCATGAAAAAATATCACTTTAATTAGTTAATAACTCCCATGTTTTTTGGAGAGTGGTACTTAAAGTGTGATCTACAATCTTGTTCTTAGTTATAGACTGTGTGCTCTCAATTTTAATTTGCAGAAGAATAGATATTGAGAATAGAAATGAAGACTTTTTTGTGGCACCAAGGATTGAACTCAGGACCTTGTACTTGCCAGACAAGCACTAATTCCACTGAGCTATCGCCTTAGCCCAATAATGTGGATATTTTTGTACCAATTCAGTATATTCATGATATGCAAGTGTGCAGTATTTCACATCATTATATTTTGCTTCCTTCATTCACGACAAATTTGAGAAGGAAAATGAAACATTTGACACGAGATGCATTTTGAAATGCTGAAGAAAATTTCTGAATTTCTTCAATGCTGAAGAATTTCTGTGCTCCTCATACAGAGCTGTGTGGACTGCTATGAGCCCAGGATGGTAACTAAGAGAGGTGGTAACAATTCTTGATCTTTTCTAAGCAAATGACTTTCCCTTTTCTTTATCCTCATAATAACCATGATCTACCGTTGTCTATTTTTATATGTTCTTGTTTTAGAAGAAGGCAGACACAGGGGCAAGTGTTCTTGTAACTAGCTTGCCTCAAATTTAAAACCAAAAAAATCTTTAAAAGATTACATAATCATACCGTGTGGTTAAAAATGAGTATTCTTGGATTGAATGCTTGGGTTTTACAAACGATTCCACTTTTCTTTGTGTTAAATTGTCTAGAAAACTCAAGAAAGCAGCCTAAGAAGTAAAAGCAGAGCATTCCTCAATTCAACCCCAGATCTCCGTTTTCCAGGAATAGCTTTCTTAACAAAATATGCTGGGTTGAAATCTGCACCCAAAGGGTGATGCAGAATGCGGAGGACTTGTCTGACAATGCCAGCCTTCCAAAATGTTTGTTTTGAGTCTGAAGAAATAAGCTTTTTTAAAGGATGAACATGTGGTAGTTGAGCAGCTTGGGCAGCTTTTCTAAAGTGATTCTCACTTGCATAAGATAAATCTGTTTGGCACATGACGTTTAAAGCCACTTGGGGATTTTATGAAGAAAATATTTCGCTCACTACAGAAGGATTGTTCATCACGCTGTGACCCTAAGAGGAAAATCTCAAATCACTCTTCTGTTTTCAACTTTCAGGGGTTAGGCACACACACAGGGACAAAACATTTGGTATAAAGCCAATTCTTGAATGTCCTGAGTAGATAAAGCTCTAATTCACCTTTTGTCCTTGCTGTTCATATATTGTTTTTATATATAATAAAAAGGCGGTTTCATCTAAGAGAAATTATCAAAATATAGACTCCCTCGACTAGGTTAGGTTAGCATTAATGGCAGTGCAGCTTGGTAAATGTTCATTGAATCAGATAAATTAGATATCTGAATTGCCACAAAGAGCATGGCTTATACCTCTGGTTTTGAATAAATAATCACTCAAACTGCATTCTGAGTTTATCTTTTACCCACTGTCTCAGTTACCCTTCTCTCTTTGCTGACACAAATACCTGACACTCAAAATTAGCAAAGGGAAGGTTTATTTAGTAACTAGAAGTTTCAGTCTATACTCGGTTGGCTCCAAGGCAGAGCAGCACATGATAGAAAGCAACCTCTCACGGTGGAGACAAAGAGCAGAGAGCAAAAGGGAGTAACTGAGGCATAATTTAGTACCAGTAGCACAGTCATTAATGTGGTTAAACTTAACCATGTGGATTATGAGCTTTCGGGAATGTCTTATGGTAAGACATAAGAAACATTCAGAGATGCTGCCTATAAGAGAAAGGTTGGAATAGCTTCAGCTGTTCTGTATGGAAGATTCTACTCCGAGCTCAGAAGACCAGAAGGCTGATAGAAAGCCAACCTGTAATGACCAAGCTGGGGAGCTTTCCATCTTGCAAGAAGGATTGCATTGGTTGCTGGGCTGTGGATGATTTGTGATATGGTTTGGCAGAAAGTTTGTTTGCATCTTGCTTGTGTCCAGAGACTTTGCCTGAGACTGAGATTAAGAGAGATGGACAAATTAATCTGGTGAATGAAATTTCAAAGCAGTTGAATATTGAGGGAGTGGCATGGCTATTGTTGGGGGTTTTTAGTCAAATTCATGTTGAGAATCAAATGTGAAGAGCAAAAGTAGTGCCCGCAGCTTGGGCAGCAAGTGAGCCTATGTTCCTTCCATACAATATAATGCAAATTACCTGCCCCAGGGTAGGTTAGGCATCAGCATTCACACCCACAGCAATCAATCACAAACTCCGGAAGCCACCCCATGATGGAGTGAGGCTTTGAGGGACGCCATACACAAACCATAACAACCACATTTAAAAAATTATACCGCTAGGTCATTTGGATCTTTTCTTCTCTCTATTTTTCTTCTTAAAGTAAGTAACCACACCCCTAGGACCAAGAGGAGGCAAGAATACTCCTTGGAAATCAATTACAAACATGAACACCATTAGAACTTGCCTCTCTCACCCAAGAAACACAATGAAATAACTGGGAAATAGTAAATAATTGGTCAGACTATTAAAATGAAGGTCGAAATAATGGAAAGAAGAGTTTCTGGGTGTTTCTTTTGGAATGAACTGAATATTGATAGATAATTGATAGTAATTTCTTACCATATTTGTAATATTTCATTTGATGCCCTTTTTTCATTGTTTTGTTCTCTGCATTTTTGTGCTTCTTTGGTTTTAGTATTTTTCATAATTCACTGTTCATATCACTTCATTTGCCAACATACAACTATAGACCATGTATACTTCCTTTCAAGTAATATACTACTACTTGAGGATTTGCTCATGCTTGGTTTCAATGGCCGAAGTCTTCCTCCCTTTATTACATTGCTGGTACATGCTGTCTATTTCAGGTCATTCTATTCTACCCTGTTTCTAACCTTGATCTATTTAAAGGTTTTCTCTGAAGCTAGAACTGTATCTCTGTCTCCAACTCCGTCTCCATCTCCCCCTCCACCCCCACTTCCCCCGATCCCATCTACATCTTCATCCTCATCTCCACCTCCATCTCTATCTCCACTACCCCTATCCCATCCCTATCTCAGTTTTGGATAGTATTCTCTGATCTTTTGGCAGCTATGTTTTTGCATTTGTCAATCATTTTAAAAACTTTTCTAGTCACCATATTCGTTCTGATTCTCTCTCCTTTGTAATTCTTCTGATATTCCAAATAATTCCGAAGTTGTAACATATTTTGTTCCAAATAAACCCTTCTTTTCTCTTCCCCCTAGTATTTGCTTTGAGAATTTTCTACTGTATTCTCAATCTTACTTACTAATTTCTTGGTTATGTCTGACACCCAAGGTATTATTTTTGTTGCAGAACTTTCAATTCCTGTTGGTTCCTTTTGTTTGTAGAAGCTCATCTGTCTGTCCATTTATATATTCCATCTGCTGCTCAATAAAACCTTGAGTATATATTTAATGTTTATTTTATTTTTTTAAGATTTATTTCTTGTAAATGGAGTATCTATGTACCCCAAAATTGGGTATGCACTGTAAAACACTCTCTTTAATGCAAACCCTTGTTGAGGCTTATCAAGTTTTCTCTTTCTTTCTTTCTTTCTCCTTCTGCTTTTGATGGTACCAAGGACTGAACTCAGGACCTTGTGCTTGCCAGGCAAACACTTATTTCACTAAACTATCTCCCCAGCTCTCCAGATTTATTTTAAAACACCTACTTTGTTTCTCTTACCCTGTAAAAAGCAGAGGTGATTTTTTTTTCAGATCTCCGCACTAACTCATGGAGCTCCAGGGATATGACATCAAAAGAAAATGTATGGAAATTTTTCAATAGAAAGACATTCAGAATTTTAAAATATATCTATCTACTTTCCATACAAGCTGCCTAGCTGAGTCAACCATTCTCGGCTGAATTCCAACCTGATGCAGGAGCCACCATTGATCTGCCCTACTATGATATTACCTTCCAGGTTCCACGGCATTTTCTTACTCTTTGGCTTCAGTTTTCTGTGGGATATAAATGATAATTGATTTTCAGGGTTGTTTTTTCTTTTATCCTGACAGAAATATGTAATATATGAATAACTAACTTTATTTCTATTCATTATTTTATTGGATGGTCTAGCCACTAAGTAAAATCAAATAGAAATGTAAGAAGTACACAACAGAATAGAAAGTGAAAGTCTTCATGTGTGGCAAAAAAAAAAAAATATTTGAAGAAACTCTGAAGAGTTCTAAAAATCGTACAGTATAGTGAAATTGACAAGATTACTGTGAAGCTGTTATTAAATTGAAATTCAAAAATGCTATTTAGAACAGAAGTATTAAATAAAGATAAATGACAAAACATAGGCACCAACTTTGCAGTTCATTATGGTCTTGCAAACTTGTAATTTTAGTATTCTGGGAAGCCAAATCAAGAGGCATAAATAGCAGTTACCCAGCCTAAATAATTTGGAGGACTTTAATAACTTAACAAGACCCTGTCTCTAAAAACTCAAAGGGATGGGATGTAGTAAAGAGTATAGTTAAATCTACAGTACAAAACAAAACCAACTGAGATTAAATGACTTTAAGTGCAATCAGCTAAATGCTGGCCAAATAACTCAGCAGATTCAAGTGCCTGCAAGCAGGTCCAGGGGCCGAGGGTTCAATTATAGACCTGCTATGCTGACCCCACTCCTGGGACATGCTGAGAGGTCATTGACACTGGACATTGTGGCTCGTGCCAGTAATCCCAGCTCTTGATAGGCTGTAAACAGGCGGATTACTCTGAGGCTAATCTAGTAGTGAGAACCTGAACACCCTGTAGACTCTCACCACTCCCCCCCACCAAAAAAAAAATTCAATCAGTTCAAATCTACATAGATGTTTCAAATCCCATTCGTGTATCAGAAGAATTAATGTACTACTTTATATCATTTTTTTTTAAGTAATCTATATGTGCACTGAAATATCAATTGACATTCTGGTAGGCTTTTTGTTTCTTTTTAAAATTTGCCGTTGAATCTAAAATTTTCTCTGAAATAATTAGTTGAAAATTGAAAATAGCTTTGATAAAACTTATTAGGAAGCTGCAATAAACAAATAGTATAAAAATCAGCAAGCAGGTCAATAAAACAAAAGCAAGCTCTGGAAAGTAGACTCACATTTTGAAAGAAGATATTTTTAAAAAAGAAAGGTAGAATAGTGGTTCAGGAGAAAAAGGATACTTTTAAACAAATTTTGCTGAGAAATCAGCGCAAATATCCAGAGAAATATAATTTACACCACATAACAAATATAGGATTGAACATGCAATGGATCATGGGTATTATTCCAAGCATATCTATAAAATAATATCCATAAACATTGTAAAACTATTTTATGATCTACTGATTTATAAAAGACGTTTTAGAGGCATTGCTGCTATAGCCATAGCATAGCTGTCTTCCAAAAAGTTTTGTAAAAATGATGTATCAACAATATGGTCCATAAGAGCAAAAAAAAAAACTTGAATTTTTATCACATAAACATTTTTAAATGTTCTTTAAAACACATTATTCCAAAAAATGAACAGACAAATCTAAAACTAGGAGGAAATGTTTCTGATATTTCATATTTTGTGACAAAGTAATTATATTCAGGATACAAAAATATGGCTCAAAACTCACTTCTAAGAAAACCGAGAGAAATTTTGGCTTCCTGCTTTGAAAGTTAAACATATATATTCCCTCCAACCATTCCGCATTTGAAATTTTAACCAAGAAAAATGAAAATATGTCTCATCAAAGTATGTGCCCAATTTTCACTGCTTCTTTATCTGGAAAATAATTTTTGGGGGGCTGGGGACGGCCCAGCACACCCTGGGGGTAGTGTTGGCATATCCTGTGATGCTGGGGATCAAACCATGGTCCCCTTGGCCTGCCTACACCTGCCGAGGCCTGCCTGAGCCTGCCTGAGCCTGCCTGAGCCTGCCTAGGCAGCTGCTTTAGACCAATGAGCTATCTTGCCAGCCCTTTCATCAGGATTATGAAAGTAACAAAAGTAACCCAAATGTTCATATATAGATGAATGCATAAACAAATATGAGCACACATAAATTGTGAACTGTTGCAATAAAATCAGAAGTGAATACTGATAATTGCAACAACAAAGAATGATTTTGAGATAATTCTTCCAAAATGAGAAGAGTTATCTCCCCTCCAACATATATATGTAGCATATTGAACTTGTGTATCATTCTGGAAAATACAAAATCTTTGATGCACAAATTGCTTTGTGGGAGGTGTTAAGTGAGTGAAATAAATGCTGAAGTATGAAGTAATTGTTGTGGTTATAAGAGACATCATACGGGAAGTGGTTTCACAGCTATGTACAGATGCCTAAATGCGTCAAATTCAGTAGTTCACGTATATTTGCCATGTTATAATATCTCAATTATAACTGGAAAATATTTGTTTTCAATGGCTGGAGAAGTAGCTCAGCAACATTAGTGTGGGCCTGGCAAGCATAAGGTTCTGAGTCTGATCCCCAATACCAGAAAAAAAGAAAAAATAAAAGAGAAGAAAAGAAAACATCTATCTTCAGAAGACAAAATTTTCTAGTAAATGACATCTAGCTCTATAAGTCAAATACTTTTAATACCATCTTTTCTGCAATCCTTAATTTAATACTTGAAATATTTCTTAGAGGTTAGCATAAATAAATTTATACTTTATAAATGAAGATAACTATAGGGCAGTGTATACAGGAATTGCACCAAGTCAGAGTAAGCCTAAGGAGAAAGGTTTTTACAAAACAAAAATTTCGGTTGGAGAAAAGAAACTTAATCAGTTTTAGATTCTGAGTCGATCCGAACGTATGGACTGATAGAAACCCTTTCCCAGTTCCATCATTTACTTATGGCATTTGTCACCAACCATTGATAGACAAGAAATGATATCAGATATCTCATCTGTCATACTGGGATGACAATGCTAATTTCTCATTTATAAAATAAGGCCGGTCTGACAGATTCACATAAAAGTCTCAGTTTGGAAGGATGTTAATGATCAAAACTCTAAATAATGAAAGATAACTTTACAAATTGATAGAAAATGTTTAATGCTCATTGATTTCTTCATAAAATATAAATTTCTTGCCTAGCCAGTTTAGGAGAATGACAGAACGCTCTTACTCTAATCCTGACGCTGTTTGTTGTATTGAGGTGTTAGCAGTGGAGAGAGAATAGAAAATCAGGATGGGCCGGGCGTGGTGGCGCACGCCTGTAATCTCAGCACTCGGGAGGCCGAGGCAGGAGGATCGGTGCGAGTTCGAGACCAGCCTGGGCTACGAAAGTGAGTTCAAGGCCAGCCTGAACTGCATAGCAAGACCCTGTCTCAAAAAGACAAAAAAAAAAAAAAAGAAAATCAGGATGACTGAAAGTTGGTTGTGTTCGAGTCCCACAATGTATTCCTCTTACCTGAATCACTGTTTTAGAAAGTTTGGATTTTTAGAATGTAGAATTGTAATTGGAGTGGAGATAGATTACACAGCGGGAATATTTGGGAGAACAGGGAGATGATGGCGGTGTGAATACTGCTGAGAAGAAGATTCCTTCGGAAATCTGTCTGCCACACCCAGGCTAAACCTCCCCACAACGAGTTCAGTGCTAACCAGAGCAATGGCCGGGGACTGATAGTTTTACGTGATTTTCCTGACCGTGAATGATGGTTCATGCCACCGACACACATTATTTAAAGAAAGAGATTCACTTTGCTTAATCCTGCATGATCCCATTGTCCTTAATTTTTGGCCTATCATAGAGGCAACTAAAAGCTAATTGCAAGTAGATTTTTCAGTATAGGACCTTTAGAATTGGTGAGACGGAAGATAAGGAAACAGATGCACCCTTGGCTTTATATGCCATATCTGCGTTGCACGTTATCAATAGATGATCAATGTAAAGTTTAATTATGCCTATGTGTAGGAGTGTGATTTAAAAATGTGGTGCATGTTTGCCTTTAAACGTATTATAATCAAGACATATTGCTATTGATCTGCCTGAAAACATTTATACTTGCATCTAGAATCCTAATCCAGCGTTCTTGTCACTTTCTCAAACTTTTCTCAGTTTTCTTCTTATTGAGTGTAGTGATTGCTTGATGTCCAGATCAATTCATACTTTGCCTAATGTACTCATTTTGACTTTTTAAAAAAGATTCAGGCACCTCAAGTATCAGATAGGGTGAAGAAAGTGAAAGGGCATATGATCGGATGTTTTGCAACCTGCCTCTCCTTTCTTTGGATGGCAATTGGAAGGAGCATTCATGGCAGATTTGATCATATCTCATAAAGAATAAACCAAAGGAGAACTTCATAAAAGATAGGAGACAGTAGTAAGTTAAACACGTTTGAAGCAATGGGAGTTTTTAAAGTGGCATTAATGACAATATGTTGTTTAGTATATATTTTGTAAATGTAAATATTCAATATATATTTCAATAACCTAGATGTTTGTGCTTCTTCTATTTTTATTATATTTTATTATAAAAGGTGTGTGTGCTTCTATACACACACAGGACATATTTATGTGTTTTGTCATCTATTGGTTCCCCAATTCATATTTTTTATTCTTAAAAATAATATATCATAAATTAATCTACATATAAGCATTTGAACTGAATTTTATCCTTTTCAAAATAATTATAGAGTAATACAAGAATGCTTTTTCTTTCAAAAGCTGCCATAATTATCATCAATTCAAATACATCGTAGGTTTGTATTTATCATCTTTAAAACATGTTTGACCAAGTTTTATCTCATTACTTGCAGAATATATAGCATAGGAAACAAAGACAGTATACATAGGGAAATAATGTGTTCAGTTATTATAGTATGATACGTATACAACATAACCTATTTTGAGTTGAAATTTACCTCTGTGTGTTAATCTTACCTTAATAATAGGCACTTGAAATGTCACAAAATGAAAAAAAAAAAAAAAACTCAAAGGAAGTGCACAGTGTTTTTTCATCACAGACTGGCCTTTCCTTTCATGATTTATAATAACTGTCAAACTTTGGGCTGGTCAGATAGCTCCGCAGACTAAAGTGCCATGATTCAGTCCTGGGGCACACTGAGGTAGAGCCTGAGACTGGGTGTGTGGCATGTGTCTATAATCCCAGTGCTTGGCAGGCTAAAAACAGGAGGATCACTAGGAGTCAAAGCTTGTGGTGAGTCCCTATAGACCCTACACTAAATTAAAAACTAAAACAAGAGATGGTGTTCCATTGCCATTTAAATATTGTAGGTGCATGAATTTGGCAAAATAGCCCAGTATAGTAGTCCAATAGTCCATAACAGTAGCGGGTCATCAGCACAACTGGTAATGTCAGAAGTTGTTTTTTTTTTTTTTTTTTTTTTGAGACAGGGTCTCGCTATGCAGTTGAGGCTGGTCCTGAGCTCACTTTTGTAGCCCAGGCTGGTCTCGAACTCGCACCAATCCTCCTGCCTCAGCCTCCCGAGTGCTGGGATTACAGGCGTGCGCCACCACACCCGGCCAATGTCAGAAGTTGTTGACTTGAGCCATTTACAGCTCAGCATACTAAGGATATAAATGAAGGACTATTTTATAGTGCAGAAAATAGAATAGATATAGAGCTAGTGTTTCTTAGTTCAATGAGAAGAAAGATTGGTTCCACTGTTGTTTAGACAAGATTTCGTGTCTGCATCTTGTACTCTGAATAACTACTATGAAGACAGCAATATGCAATGCATTATTTATTGTAACTACAATACTATCCTGTTTTGCAACTATCTCATTGTTATTTCATTCTCATTAAAATTAATAAAATAAAAATGAATAAGATCAATAAAAAAAACAGCACAAAAATATTGAACTCTGGTTTGCCTTATATTCTGAACTGTTATTACTCCATAATATAATTAGGCAATTTACCTAATCTAGATAATTGCTAAGTGCTATTTGCCCCCAAAATGCTAATCAGATGTGTAGCATTTCATATTTTCTTTTTTAAAGAAAATACTATATTTTAATCAGTTCTATTTTGGGGACTCGTTGGAGAACATTCTAGGAATTCAGTGTGCAGCATAGCATAAGGATCGCGTGAGTGTGCTGTGCGCATGCGCTTGTTCCTCATCCCAGGAGTAGGTCAGGTCTCCATGTGTACTGAGTAAGCAAACTTCTCAGGAATTGTTCAAGTTGACAGTTGGAAAGTGAGCTCAACTAGAGATTTCAATTTAAGACTATCAAATAAGTACCAAACCTTTTGGAATTTGAATTGTGTGGCCTGTTCCATCACAATTGGACCTCCACCAGAACTTTGGTGAGACACTTGCTTATGAAGACTCTGATGCTAAATTAATATGCTGACTGCTGTAGGAGACCCCTGAAAATTTCTTTCTAGGTGGAACTCTGTGACCTTTGTAGTTACAAAGCAATCAGAGCATTTAACAACTGCATGTCTAAATAATTGATCAAAATAAGTCAAAGATTTTAGACAGCACAGAGATCATTTTTAATAAAGCATTTTGATTAAAGTTTCTCTGGCCAGAAGATGTCTGAAGATGTCTGTATTATGTCTCCACAAAGAGAATGTATAAGAGTTTCCTTTACTGTGACATAATGTACCCATAATTATTTTAATGTACTACTTATTTTTTGGTAGTACCATGGATTGAACTCAGAACTTTGTGTTTGCCAGGCTAGCACTTATTCCACTGAGCTATCTCCCTGGCGCCCCAAATGTACTACAGTGTAACTCAACTATTCTAATGGAAATTTTATGGCTTCATGACAATCACAGAAAATGCTATTACATGTAAACTGTTCCACAAACTCTAAATTCACATGTGAATGAAGATTTCTTATCTGATAAGTAGATAATTCCATGGAATTCCTCAACAAACAGTTATCCACTTTTTTATCATTAACCAGGTCTATTCTATTTTAATAAATATAACAACCTTTTCATTTCATTTCTGCTATCAACACAGCTTTATGTATGTCTCACATGGACAGCACCACAAATGAGTAATCCCTTGTAAAATTTATTTACCCAGAATCTCAGCAACTTCCTCTTTTACTTACAATGTTTTACAAGAATTTACTTACCAGATAAGTTTAAATACCATTTCACTTTACTACCTGCCTTCCAGTTTAGTTTTTAGACTTTCAAAATCTCATCTCCTGAGCTGAAGACCAGTAGTAACAGATCAAATGTAAACGCGTACATTCTGATGAGCTCACTTTGTCAAACTGCCATTTCTCAGGCCCATACTTGAGTATTCTGGCACTTGAGACCTTTGTATGATGATCAGAGCCCTCCACTAAGAAGAATTTTCCATGCTATTTTGCAGTGGAACAAAGTTATTAGGTTCACTTGCCATTCCTCTTAATGTGAACCCTTGTACCTTTTTAGAAGATCTTTTAAAAATGAATCTTCATTTTAGAAAAGTGGGTTTGTGCCTAAGTGGGCAGAGTGCTTACCTGGCACTCACTCTCACACAGAGAATCCACAGTAGCTCTCACCTGCTTGTCATGAACTCTTTGTACCTTTTCGATATTCTCTGCACTTAAATATCAGTATGTATTCGGTTCCCAGTGGATGAGAAGTACATCACCCAGTACAGTGACAGAGGAGAGGAAGTCACCATCACCATGATAGCTGCCTTCAGTCTTTTTATATACCTAAGTGAGGTGAGCTGGCTCAGCGGACTAAGCACTTGCTTAGACAAGGGAACGGATAGGAGAGGATCCCTGATACCACACTCCCTGGCAGCCCCGCACCCAGGCATGGCCGCTGAGTTCAATGTGGTAGTCCATGCTCTTAATCCCAACATTGAGGAGGCCGAACACAGGAGGATCCCTAGAAGTCCGAGTTGCACAGTGAAAACCTGTACCAAATACATTAAAAAAACAAAAAAGCTATCACACACCTCTTCTATAATACCCAGTCTGAGTACTTTTTCAGAAAATCAGTTTTATTTCACAAACATGGTATGGATCTGTTCGGGCAGAGTATGTGACCGAGAGACTCGAGTCATGCAATGGGACAGCAATAGAGGAAAAAACAGACGCTGACCAAAGTTGGACGCAAGCTGCTGAAGGACATATAGGAATATGAAACTCAGAGTGAAGCACACATCAAATGGTAGGCATTCACTAATTTGATTTAAAAATAATTTATCAGTAATAACAAAAAACTCTACCGAGAGTTTCAACTATTCACAAAAAGTTGAGTCTCATAGATACGAATCACGCTAACAAAAATGAAAGTAAGCACAGTAGTTGTTGTCATTAAATGGGATCAATACAAAATGCTACGGGTGAATGGAAAGGTGAGCAAAGCTTTCAGATGCGGTACTACTACTACCGCAAGAGGCAAAGTGAACCCTAAGGAATGAAAGATTTCATAAAAGCTGGAGTTAACAGTTAGTCCGAGTGGGCAGAACATGGAAATTTACCATCCAAATGCAAGCATGGAAGATCAGGTCTCAACCAAAGATCTATTTATAAAATGCACTGAGGAACTATAAAAGGGAAGTTTGTATTTCTTATATGAAAATTAAACTGAGCACATATCATAGCACTTCAAACAAATATGGCCTTTCATTTGCATTTGTATTTTTGGCATCTTCTCTTAAGGTTTGACAGTTATATTAAGTATATTCAACAGCTTTTAAATGAATATGACAGCCAACTCTAGAGAATTTGGGAAAAAATTAGACCCAAATATACTGTAATGATATTAGTTCATTCTACCTCTCATGATTACTTTTTACACACTCACTGTAAGGAGAATAAATGATTCTATGGCATGTCACACTTTTCCAAAGTCTTGTCTATACAGGCTTAGGATTGATAAAATCAACATATGTTGGCCCATCCCATCCAGTGCTTCTCTATACGATTTTCTAAGATTTCTAGAGACACTCAGTGCTTAATCCCTGCTACATTTTCTATTCTAGAAATTGGAGCAAACTGCAGCTTTCATTCATTGTTTTCCTTTGAGAGATGTTTTTTATGCTTTTTTTTTTTTTAACAAGGCACTCATTCTGGGCCCTAAATGTTAATTTTTGTGTAAGTCTCAAATAAATATTTCTAATGCAGTGTGAAACTCTAAGGACCCTGATGCATGGGTGAAGAATATTTTATTAGCCTTTAAACTTTTATGTTTGCTTGGTATTTTCCTGGGGGTGGGAGGATAATGGAGAATTTTCAGTGTTAAATTAATTAATATTTTTAAAGATTTATCATACTATCACAGCTTAAGTCAGTTAGAGTCTTCACATTCTTTTGTTCTGAAAAGTTTATACAGGCTGGATTTGACCCTATATTTTACATCTCTCTCCTACCTGAAATCATTTGGATCTGGCTGAAATTATGATATAGTTGGTTGATAGATTAGATAGATAGATAGATAGATAGATAGATAGATAGAAAGAGAAAGAAAGAAAGAAAGAAAAAAAGAAAGAAAGAAAGAAAGATAGATACATAGATAGATAGATAGATAGATAGATAAATAGATAGATAGGCTTTTTCACACTCATACTTGTCGTGTGTTATACAAGAAATATTTGGGCCCTGGTGCCTTTTCTATCTATATTTCTGTCTGTCTCTGTCTCTGTCTCTGTCTCTGTCTCTGTCTCTGTCTCTATCTTTGTCACTGTCACTATATCTGTTTCTCTGTCTCTGTTGGTCTGTGTATCTGTCTTTTGGTCTGTGTGTCTGTGTATCTGTGTGTCTGTCTGTGTGTCTGTCTGTCTGTCTGTCTGTCTGCCTGTCTATCTCACTGTACTATTTTTTCTGTTTTTTCTATCTTTAACTTTTCTTTTCTCCTTTTCTTCTTCTTGGGCAAGTTAGCTGTCCTCCCATATAAACTCTAGCTATGGTGTTCTGCTTCTTAGACATCTGTGAAATGTATCTTCTTTTATTCGTTTATTGCTTCAAATATCTTTTCACTGTTATTAAAAGCTGATGTGACTAGCATGCACAAAAGTCAAAACTGGCCTCATTAAAAAACAATTATAGTGAAAACAACAACTTTTTTTATTCTTCAGTTTTAGGCCTCTCAAGTATACCAGTTAACTTTGCAATAATTTTCAATAAAGAAAATTTTTATAGAATTTGCATCTAATTGTCTTGATGCACTACACTGTATGAAAACTATCTTCTGAGTGCAAGTCTCTAGATGGCGTTTCATCACAGAATTTTATCTAGGGAAAAATGTCAGTTTGGTTTATACTATATGAATGCATTATCTTGTCTTCGTAGAGGTGCAAATTCTGAAATGTGTCTTGTAGAAGTAGAATCAGAGTTGTATTCCTGGAAGTGCTAGCAAAGAATCTATTTCTAGCCTTTTATACTTTGGAAATTTAATATTTTGCTTTAGAAATTGCCTACACATCTCTGTGTGCAACTTCTTTCTCTATTTTCAAAGGAAGTCACTGCAACATGTATAACCCTCAAACTGTACCTTCTGATGTTGACCTTATTGCTGTCCTCCTTTAATGATCTTGCAATTACACTGAGAATATTAATTGGTACAGGACATCTTCCCTACCTCATGCAGCTTAATTTGATATGATATGCAAAAGTCCCTTTCAGCATACAAGGTCCCATAGTCACAGGTGCTGAGTGTTAGAACACATGCATCTGTCATGGGCTGCTACTTTTTCTACATCAGTGCCTTCTTTTGTTTTCAGGTAACACACGCAACAATTCCACCAGATGATTTGTCTCTTCAAAGAATGCAAAACATTTTTTTAGCCACTGCAATAATTTTGCTGTCTATTGTCATCATGTGAGACAAAGCCTTTTGGAGAATCTTCTGTCTGGAGTGTTTCCAGGGTCCTTGGCTGGCAAAAAAGAGAGTATGTCATGATGTAAAACTGGAAATGAAGTCCTCAGAAGTGACATAACTCACTGTTGCTCACAAGTCTTTGTCTAGGACCAGTCATATGCAGTCACACTACCGAAAGAGCTTTTGGAATCGCGACCTGAACATACATCTAGAACGGTATATCCCAAAGTGGTGTAAAAATAGCACGGATCACCTCAATAAGTCAAGGTTCATGTGCAGTGCCGTGATTACTTTTTTAATAAAGAATTTCTTATTATTTTTTGAAATTGGCAATAGTACTTATTTTGGAAAATCTGTATCAGGGATTTATTGGTACACTTTTGTATTAGGTATCATGAAATTTCCTCATGTCATTTCTCAATGAATGTATAAACTACCTTGAAAGAATGGCATTTCGGAAAGTCACTTCTCTAAGGTTATACCATTGCTGTAAATGTAGGAGTGTTTCGTTCACTGTTCCCTCATTGCTGGACAAATACCTGATGCCCCAAATGAAGAAAGGAAAGGTTTATTTAACTGACAGTTACTGGGAGGTTTCAGTCCATGCTCTGCTTGCCCCAACGCAGAGTGGCACAGGATAGAGAGCAGGCCTTCATGGCAGAGGCAGGGAGCAAGATTACAAAGGGGGTGGCAGCAGCTCAGGCAACTAGCTAGCCTCTGTCTGCTCCTTACATTGCAGTGCAGATTACCTGCCAAAGGGCAGGTGCAGCTTCCGCATCCACAATAATCAGTCACAGACTCGAGAAGCCACCTTACGACTGCATGAGGCCTTGAGAAGACAACTACACACGAACCATAACGAGGAACAATGAGATTTAATAGTGTGCATGTTTAAATATGGCTTGTGCTATTAAGGTAGCTGTACTTTACTCAACTCGAAAATGTTAAAGTAACAGGACCCACACTGATGGATGAAAACAATGGAACTTCACGTATTTCTCAGTATCTGTGTAAGACTAAGATGCAGTGACCGTTAACGGTTTTATTGAAGATACGTTTTGGTATTTCTATAGAATTCATCTTAGAAGGAATACTAACTTAATCAATTTATAACACTGTTGCATTTGAATTTGGTAAAATGAGAAAGTGAATGCATTCCTCCTAATTGATAACATATTGTTGAGATTACTTATGCTGCTTAATGTGATTAAGTACATTTAGAAAATCTTTATACAAGCTGGGCGTGGTGGTGCACATCTGTAATCCCAGCACTCGGGAGGCTGAGGCAGGAGTATTGGTGCGAGCTTCAGATCAGCTTGGGCTACCAAACTGAGCTGAAGGCCAGCCTGAACTGCATAGCGAGACCCTGTCTGAAAAAGACAAAGAAGAAGAAAAAAAAAAAAAAAGAAAAGAAAATCTTCATACAAACAGGTGGTCAGATATTCAACTATAGACTGAGTCCTAAGAGATCATATAAAGAATGTAGTAAAAGATATGTTTTTCGTGTATGGACTCCAAAGAAAAACTGTTAAACTAATTATCCTGTAAAGATACACAAAGTAAGAGTATCATGCTTTGAAACATGAGTTAGTCTGTAAGTCATTTTTATTCTGCTCTATCAGGGACAGGTCTAACTTTTTTGGAAAATAAAGAACTGAGAATAATTTGAAGAAGTATTTACCCCAATTCCCCCCTATTTCCACTAAGAGGGCATTTTTCTGCTTATGAAGGGCCTCTTCTCCAACACATTACCCTTTGCAGATCAAAAGGATGGACCAGTATTCATGCCACAGACTTTTTTGAATTCTCTTTCAGATGTCTTAATTTTCAAGCATTGCATTTTTTATCTACTTGTCTTGATATTAAATTGACGAGACAAGACAATACTTTGCTTCTATTTCCCTAAATAAAATTTTCAGTTATCAGAAACCTACTGATGTAATATTTCCAGAATTTTTTTCAAGCACACACCTGCTCATGTTGATTAAATCTTTTCTGCCTTCACAGAGAGATTTCATATTTTCTGTCAACTTTTATTCATTTACTCTTTATCAACAATCAATGCTAGGAACAAGTGCAAGAGAGATGAGAAAAACGAACTCTTCTTATCTGACCCTCTTTGGAGAATACTAATGGCAGACCAAGCAAAGATATATTGATTGGAGCTGGCATTTTTGATCTTTAGGTTTTTCAAGGGTGGTTATTTCTCAGCTAAGTCTTACTTGAAGGAAGCAAGGGTAGCTTCAATCTTTGGCATGTATGCATGTGCACAAACACACAGACACATACACACACACACACATGCACAAATTGATCTTGAAATTTTTCATTAAGTCACAGATACTAGCAATTTTTAATCTTAGTTTATATTTTATTTGTCATTATCCAAATGCTCTTTATCAACTCTTTAAAAAATGTGTTCTGTTCTCTGCTGCTCATCTGTAATTCAGACCATCTTTTTCTTCTAGGCAGACTCTTATGTTGACGTCCTTCAACATTTCGTCTCCCAACTCAGAAAGTTTCAGAACTGTGCTCAAATGACTTACTCAATTTTCATTGCTACAATTTTATAAAAAATTATATAATTATAGTTGAAAGCATTAACACCTATTCAGTAGAAATGACATATTTCATGGGAAAAATGTAATCTGAAAGAGCGTTTCTCAGTATTGGCACTTCTAACTTCTGGGTGATTTGTTGTGGTGGGAGGTTACACTGTGCAATATATCAAGTTGAACAGCATCCTTGTCTTCTCCCAACTGGATGCCATTAAGTACATCTCAGTTTTTTTTTTCTTTTTTTAAAACATTTATTTATTTTATTTTATTTTTTAAAATTTAACAATAGTTATATTACAAATTTTCATCGTTGGATCAATTTAGATTAATAGGTATAGGT